>VZSZ01008501.1:0-33136 GCA_013398815.1 Ibidorhyncha struthersii
ACCCTGACTATTCTGTGATTCTGTGATTCTGTGAAAAGTAGGAACATAACTAAAGACTCCAGCCTTGCAGTTAAATATTGCTACATTTCTTCAGACAAAGCACAAGCCTCTTTGAAGTGGTATTTTTTTCAAGCATCCTCTCTCAGATGCGGAAAATATATTTATGGTCCTATCAAAATCAGACCCTCACTCCCAGCCATGGCTTATGGCTCTGCCTCTCTGCTCAAACATCCTGGAATTAGTTGAAGAGATGAGATATGTCCTTGGTCTCGGGCATGGGAAAAGGACAACTTCCCATTGAGTATCAAAGCATCTTTCAGCTAGCAGAGAAAATTAATGTCATATTAGGAGTGAAACTATGTGCTTTGAGCTGATTAAATCTAACCTCAGGAGGCTCCAAAATAAACTCAGTCTTCTAGAGCTTTTGACACACACACACACACACACACACACCCCTGCCCCGCCAGCCATTTCCCCCTTTCACAAACACATTTTTTACAAAGGAGACCTTTTTTTCCGCTCTCTTTCTTCTTCCCCCCCCCCTCAAATGCATTAACAAGGCTTGAATTGTGTTGCACGCTGCAGAGAACAGACCCCCTTCACCCAGGCAGAATAACCCGGTGGCTTTTCAGAGCACTATATATAGAAATCTACTCTTTTCCATGGGCAGCTCTAAGGATTAGGCGAGGAATGCAATTTGGGTCAGGATACTCATGTTTGCAAATACAAGGATGCCTGAAGGGTCAAAGAGGGCACGCCAGGAGGCTGTTAGCTGCACTGAAAGACACAATACACTGCAAAGTTTGGGTCAGGCCAAGCTGGTTCTGCACAGAAAGCATTTCTCACCTCCCAAAGCTGGAAATCTTACATGTCAGACCTGGAGAAGGAAGGATGCCACAATGCAGCCAGCATCACACATAGATATGAGAGAGCATGCATGACCGTGTGATGCCGGAAGGGGCCCTGCGTCACCTACAGCTGTGGAAGGTGCCTTCAAGCTTTGAATGGTTGTCCAATGAAACACAGAGCCTATTAAGAGATCACATCTCTTTCCTTGCCAAGTCATTTGATTTCCAGTCATCAGCTTAATTTCCAATAAAAGTTTTAATGAATTCCCTTTTACCTATTGACACCGCAGCTTTCTCATGGTAGGGATGGCCCATGGCTTCCATGCATAAGATGCAAAGGAGAGTGGTGCATTATACATATACATGCAAATATACATTAGCCCTTCCTGACATATAGTCACTGGGGGATATACCCTATCATGTTGATGATGAGAGTCGCTTCTGTCCCTCAGAGAACAAACCTGTCTCTTAAGCTCCAGGCAAGATTAGGCGTCTACGTGTTTCCCCCATGCAGACTGGAGGAAGGAGATTGAAATCCAGGACTAAACAGACTGGAAACCTGACCTCTTTTGGGGGGACAAATATAACTTTTTTCCCCCCACCAGCCCATGAAATGTGTCTCTTTTTAATTTTCTGTAATTTAATTGAGAGGAATTCACATTCTTTAAAAGTTTATCTGCTCAGTAGCCCTTTATGCAATCCAGTCAAAGGGAGTGAATGACCGTTCTGTAAAGCTCTCCGTCTATCCAAAATAACCTTTATTTCAGCCTCATCGCCACATTCCTAAACAAACAGCTGAAGCTGCATCTTTCATTTTTTAAACAAGGCGTCCCCTGCTTTCCTCCTCCCACCACAGGCAGCTGAATTTCTCTCCTGCTTGTGAGCAGAGGTGAGCAGGACATGGGAGGGGGAGAAGAGTGTCTGGAGGGCTGATCCATGGGGCAATAGCTAATAAATTCTCAGTGCTGTGGACAACAGAAGCCAAGTCCTGGGGTAATGCCTCGTGATTAACTGATTGATACCAAACACAAACCAGAGATCTGCAGGAACACTGAACACCTCTGTTTCTGATGCAAAATGAGCCTTAGCTTCTCACCACTACCTAACCTCATTTTTTGACCTATTTTTAAAAACTGGCCCACAAAGCAGTTGAAAAAAAAATCCAAGGATGGATTTTATCCCTGGAGGAGCAGCTGTAACGTTCTCCCCAGCCCACCTTTGACATGACCTACATGGGACACTCCATGGATGGATGCCAGAGCCACTTGACATACAAGCAAGGGCAGGTGTATGGGTTTTTCCCCAGTGATACTACCTACATCTGTGCTGCTGAATGAAACAGGGAACAGCGCTCAGCTTTGACTTTCAACTGTCTACTACTAGCAGCCTCCCAGACAGTTCCTGGGCAAGGTCTGGGGTTAGCAGAGCCAGGAGTCTTTCCCCACCGGCATTTGGGATGTGGCCATCCTGTTGTGGAAGGTAGCGGAATTTGATGGTATGCACGTGCTGCTCTGTGCCCGTTGGCCTCTGGATCAGGCAACGCTTCCAAGAACATTTAATTTACCATTACCGATGTAGCCTCTGCAGCCTGAGAAGCAGGGAGGTCAGAGCTATTGTCAGTGGCTGGGTGGCTGGTGTTTCACAGCTCCAGGGTGAGCACATCTAAGCTGCTGAGTGCTTACTAATTTAATCCATGTAGATTCTCATCCTGAAGTCATCCATACCACACAGATGCTAGTTCATTTCCAAGATCTCTTCTGGCACGACTCCACCCTTTAAGTGGAAACCTGATTATTGTTCTTTACCTTCAAACACCTCCACGTAGACCCATTTCCCACCCTATGTCATGCAGCACACATACTCACTTTCATGCTAGAAACACTCTGCTCTAGAGGGCTGTGACACAGTCCTCACAAAACCCAATACTTTTGTCTTCGGATCACTATGTGAGGAACTGAAAGGCCCATGGCCAGCCTGCTATACATAGAGCTGACCTTGAACAAGGATCTAAGCTATTCCACATTCCTTAGCTTGGACTTGATGTCTTCTGCAGTGCAGACATAACTTGGTGATCTTGGGGAAATAACTGACTCAGGTCTTTCTTTTTTTTTTTTAAGGCTACCTTTTTTTTTTAACTCAGCCTTTCTGTTCTTCATGAAATGGAGAGAAATAGTAGCATTACCTATCATTTATGATTCAACAAAGATAAACCCAGGTAGGGCAGAGAGTGCATGAGAGCTGAGTTAGTACCTAAGGTGGAAGGTATGCACAGGGCATCTGCTTACCCCATGGCACTACTTTTGAAGTATGGGATATAAGACATGGTCTACTCACGTTTCTCCCTGACAAAACGGGCTTGAGAAGAGCTAACTAAAATCATAGCTTGAGCTAACCAAGCACGATGTTATTCATGGTTGATGCTCTGTGCCATCTGGATTCAGCCTGGTGGTGGGACACTTCTACGTCTGACCCCACCACCTCCTCCTTGACCCGAGGTCTTGATTTTCACAGGAGATATGAAAATGAGGGGCAGAGATCCATGGTTATTATAACATAGCTGGTGTCCTGTCACCCGCGGAAGATGACATACACCATAGGCTGGACATGCTCCTATAGGAGAACTTATGCTCAGATATCGCTGCCTCCCCAAGTCTTGTTATTTATATGGGCCATCATTGCATCCTTGCAAAGACCTTTACTTCATCTTCTAGACTGATAGGAGAGGAACAGAAGCACTGGTTCACTCTGGCCTACTGAGAAATATATCTATTTTCCCTGCTGATCAAATTATTTTTAGATTTTGTGCCATTTTCAGAAAATGACTGGGAGTGAAATAATTGCTTATGTACACCATATCCAAAGGAGAGTAATTGATATTTCTGGTTATGAAGGCCTTCCTCAATTTTGTCTCTTACTCAGGTAGAAATTCCCCGGGAAGTATCAGGAGTTTCATATGAGCAGAGACTGAGCTAATGAACCATGCAGAGGGGACAGACTTTGTCCCACAGCTGACAGCAAGAGCCATGGAGCCACAAACCAAGGTCATGCGTGATTTGGTGTCTGAACTACATGTAGCACCACTGACCTGAACAAACAAATTCCCCACTAGCCAGTGGTCCAGAGTGCTACTAAAAGGTGCAAGGAGACAAAAGCCAGCACAGCCCACACATCTAGCAGAGACATCCCACCTCTGCTTCTCCTATAGTGGCTGCATCCAGCAATGACAGATGGGGAGCCCAGGGTAATGGTTTTAGCTTTAATCCTCATTTGATGCTAGATGCAGCTAATGTGTTAAGTGAAATAGAGACCTTGATTTTGGGGTCATATCGCTACCTTGATCCAGAGAGGTGCAGGCTGGCCCTGCCCTGCAGCAGACAAATTCTCTCTATGCAATGCCTTAATAAGTCACCCTGTTACGGTCAGCAGAGTGATTCTCTTAAAATAATGTTACAGAAAGTTAAATAAAAGGAATTCTTAACTCATCAATGGCTGAATCTTTTCCTTGTAAAAATCAAGTGTAAACCTGTTGTCCCGTTCTGTTGTTGCTGGGGTGCTCGTCCCCAGGGCTCTCTATGCAAAACCCCATGCACCAACATTGCTCACCCCACAAACAATGCCCCCAAAGGAGTGTTCTTACACATCCTTTCTTGCCCTACCTCCTTCTCTCTCTCCTGCAACCCTTCAGGGGGATGGGGAGGAGAAGGCAGAGCCTCCAGACCTTCCACCCCATGCCAGGAGGCACTGAGGGTCTTTTTGGCACTGCACGACCTCTCGCTCAGGTGACCTCCCCCTGGAGCAGAAGCACCAATTCACACATACTTTTCCACCTCCAGCCTTGTGGATCTTTACTCCTTATTTAATTTTCAGGGAATCAAAAAGGGCTGTGTGTTCTTCCCACCCTGACACAGTCTGCCTGCCTTTCTCCAGGCTCGCCTCAAACCACTCGCCTCTTCTCACAACATGAGGTAAGTCGAGGCTCGCACACTATTTTAGCACAAGCCAGGGTGCTTCCAAGGCATTCCAGAAATAGCACTGGGAAGGAACAGTACCTGCTCTTCAGAGCCAACGAGGGGCCTTCCCTCCCCTTCCAGGTTGGGTAAACTTTCTCCTTACTCTGTGGTTACACACAGCAGAGTGACTCTCTTAAAAACGGCGCCGCATAAAGGTGAATTCAAAGGTTTTTTACCTGGCCTGGCCTGAGCTCCAAACAGAGATGTCCTCAGCCAAAGTCCCGCTGCTTCAGGGGGACTGGGGAGGGTATGGCATGAACCTCTTCTTCCGTCTCACATGGCTGTGCCCACCCAGGGCTGCGCAAAGACACGCACACCGTATGCACACTTCATACTTATCTCCAATATCTTAGCATCTCTCTTTACTCACATCCCCCAGATTTTAAATGGTTTAGGTTTTTAGATGCCCCTGGGTACTACACAAGTACTGGGTAGTGCCCATGGCTAGATCTCTGAAATATTGCCAGCTGTTTATAAGGTCTGTTGTATTACTGGAAATTTATGGCAGGACTGGTTTGAGGAGTGTATAGCTTCTGGCCACTTTTCTTTAGAAATCCCTAGCGTTTCTGTCCATCTCTGGAGCCCCCAACATACTGGGTTCAACTCTGGAGCCCCCAACATAAGGAGGACATAGACCTGTTGGAGCGGGGCCAGAGGAGTGCCACAAAGATGCTCCGAGGGCTGGAGCACCTCTGCTGGGAGGACAGGTTGGGAGAGTTGGGGTTGTTCAGCTTGGAGAAGAGAAGGCTCCAGGGAGACCTTATTGCGGCCTTCCAGTACCTAAAGGGGGCCTACAGGAAAGCTGGTGAAAGACTTTTTACAAGAGCATGTAGTGATAAGACAAGGGGGAATGGCTTTAAACTGGAAGAGGGTAGGTTTAGATTAAACATTAGGAAGAAATTTTTCACTATGAGAGTGGTGAGACACCGGCTCAGGTTGCCCCGAGAAGCTGTGGCTGCCCCATCCCTGGAGGTGTTCAAGGCCAGGCTGGATGAGGCCTTGAGCAACTTGGGCTGGTGTGAGGTGTCCCTGCCCAGGGCAGGGGGGTTGGAACTCAATGATCTTCAAGGTCCCTTCCAACCTAAACCATTCTATGATTCTATGATATTTATGCGTCATCTCAAAGAGATTCTGAGGAGCTGAGGGAACCAAGAGCCAATCGGGCAGGTCACTAGTGCCACCAGAAAGGCACAAATAGAAAGACTGAACTGTTATGGGTTTGTCTCCCACTCCGGCATGCCGGGGAGATGTTTTGGCTTCAAGCAGCACACAGGGATGAGAACTCGAGTCCCCATTTCTGCCTCTCCCCTTATGTACTCCCTTCAGTTCAGATTAGGCATTCAGATCTTGCATTCTTGAGGCAGGCTGCTTCTTAGATCTCTCTCTCGACCAGGAGGTGTGCTGTGGAAGTGACACCAGACAGCGGGTGTCCCTCAGGAAGCGGGGACAGATTTGAAGATGAGCCTGGAGCTGACATCATGTCACAAAGCTGGCTTCTCCCATGCAGTCATCCTGATTCTTTGTACATCAAAGGACTATCCGTCTGCAAAGCCCCAGGGCACCCAACTCACTTTCTTATCTCCTGCCACCCTGAGCTGAGCTCTTGGCCATGAGAAATGGCTCTTCCCTGTGACTCTGCCAGTCTCCCATTTCCCCTTTCCTTCACGTCTATTGCCTGACTGCATATGATTTACGCTCTCCCCACCTGAAAAAAAACCCACACCAAAACCAAAAAAAACCCAACCAAACCAAACCAAACAAAAACCCACAAAAAAAAACCCAAACCAATTCCCTCCCCCCAGAAAAGCCAAACCCAACCAAACTCAGCAAGCAAACACTTTGCGGATAGGGAGGAGTGTATGGCCATGAATAAGAAGAGGAAGGCTGGTCACCAGGTCCTAAGTGGGGTTTGGGCAGATGGTCTATGCAGGCAAGCGGCACAGCTCAGCAAGAAGTGAACTTTCAGCAAATAGCGTCCTTGTCTCCCTTTTCCTTGTGAAGCACTGCACAAGTAGGGACTTCCAGGCGTATGGCACGCTGCTGCAGGAGACACTGCTGTGCATCCTGGGGTCTCATAGATGTCCCCTGCAGTTAGCTGTAGAGGGTGGCAACCCTGAGAAATATTGCAAACACCATTCTCGCACTAAATGTTGTTCAGGCACAAAATTCTTTCGGGGAAACTCATAGTGAATCATAAGCTGCCGGAGCTGTCAGCCTGAATTTGGAAAGCTGCTAAAAAACTGGAGGGGAAAACAAAGCAGGGAGGGCCAAGGGAGTTTGCTTAACGTCCTAGAGGTGGGGACATCTAAGGTATGATGGTATAGCAAATCTCTGCCTCCATCTCCTTTTTCTTGCCCACAGGTGCGCTGGTGGTGCCTGCACAGTCATCCCTGCAGCATTTAGGGAGTGAAGGAGGAAACCTGGAGCAGAGATGTGTTCTCGTGTTCTCCTTTGCATCCCTATGTCCTTCTTCCATTTTTCAAGCAACTGGTGGAGCAGAGCAGAGCTTGTGTGGCTTCAGAGGAGTGAGAAATTGTAGTAGAATCAGGAGGAAAAGGGATGGATATTTCTAATGCCATCTTGCCTTGCAGGTTACACCAAAGCTTGAAGACCTTCCTTCTTTCCCACCCCCTTGAGGAGGTCCCACTAATCCTCAGCAAGACCAGAGCAGTTCACCCCCATCACCAGTTCCCCTTATGATCCACAGGGCGTAACAATATCCCAACACTTTTTATAGGAACAGAAATCAGAAATATGCAGAGCATCTCCCATCATGCATAGGACCTACTGATGCCCTTCTCTGTGGTCAGAGGGTGGGACGATATCTGTTAGCCCTTCTGCAGCTCACCAAAGCCTCAGTGTTTCACCTGTGCAAATAACCCCCGTGCACCATCCCCCGGGACCAAGAGGACAAGTTAAAAATGGAGCATGCAATTTAGCTCCTGCACATCTGTATTCCAGGCAGCGGTGAAAGACAGAATGGTGGATCTCCAAAATAGCCTCCACTTGGCTAAACAACCCTGCTGCCAACTGATGGCTGTTTGTCTGTTTTCATTTGTACAGCCCTCAAACCTAATAAACACCTCAAACATGAAAAGAAAACACAAGAAACAACGAGGGTAAGAAAAACCAGGCCATTGACTGCCTTTTTAAATAGATCGGCGTGGAGTTGAGTGGCCAGACCTCTTTCCAAGTACATTCCTGTGCTGACATGAATTCACAGACTGCTCCTGTGTGATCATCTGGCAGGGACGTGGTGCTGTCACTCTGCATCCATCTCTTTGCAGGGGCAGTCCTATCTGTGGTCTGCCCGGGAGCTGACAGCATCCACAGAATAATGCCACATTTGAATTTCCCAGACAACATTTATTTATTTTTATTATATGACTGATTCCTTATTGCTGGTTTTTAACTGAAGCCAGCCCATCATCATTGTTTCTTTGAAGCACTGACAGGATGAAAAATATTATAACTGGGCTAGGAATAAGGTTTCCCTTCCCTTTCCCTCTCTCCCCTCTCTCTACCTCGCAGTCCATATATTCTTCTTGCATCTTGCTGAAGCTGCCCTCTCCTTCTACAAAATCTCAGCTTTAATTAAACAAATGCTTTTTCTCCCATCAATCTGCCTAATCCGTGTTTTGGATCTGACACTTCTTCCATCCACACATCCCAAGGCAACAAGATCCACAGATGAATTTGCACAAAGGTCAACATGGATTTGTAGATGGGGACAAAAGAAAAAGTTATGTAGGGAAAAAAAGTGTTACTGAATGTCTTTTTTAACAGCAAATGTTGCCTAATACTGTTGAGAACGTGGTCTTGCTTGCTTAATGGTCTTGCTGCGCACCCTATCACTATGGTCTTTCATTTCATCCCCTTGACATACACACAGTGCACAAGCGGACAAGAAAACTGCCCAAAGTCCAGTAGAGAGAAAAATTCCAATGAAAATTAAACTGAGAAATGACCAACTGCATATGCAGGGTCCACAGGGCAGTGCCTCTTTCTGTAGCTTCATGGTGTCTAGCAAAGGTGTCCGTTGTCTCTTTTCTTGACTATTTAAGTGCTGAAACCCTGTAGGCCACCTCTTCCATTTTAGTGGCCCTTCCAAACTCTGTCTCACTCTTCAAAGAGGTGGTATTTGCTAGCCTATTCAGGGAGGACCAGAGTGGGAGGATCAGAAACTGACTGGCTTCATCTCACTGTGGCTCCAGGCAATGGGAAAATTAGTTGTGACTTGAAAGTCCCAGGACTCTGCCTTGGTTTTGGAAGCAATCAGCACAGCTGCCAGAATGAGAAATATGAGAAAATGCTCCAACAATCCTTTTTAAATAACACATGAAAAATCCTTGATAAGCACTAGATTAGTGATGAAGCCTTAGGTCTTGGCAGAAGGTGGTCATAACAGCATTACCAGCATCAAGGAGCAGGATCAAAGTCCCCTTTAGTTCAATGTTTTGCCTTCAGTAGTGCCTACCGTCCAGTGCTAAGTGGGGGAGAGCAATAGGGGACAAAAAGAAAAAGAGGGGAAAAAAAGAAAAAAATAATAATCCCACTACACAGTTTGAACCTTTCCTAGTTTTACCTTCCCATCTTCCAGCAGGTCATGTTTGAAGAAATTTACTGTTGCTCCATGGATCTTTTTTGTTTGAAAACTGCAAAGCTATTTGAAGTGATGTAAGACATCAGGACCTCAGATCACATTTGCAGATGTCTTCATGGCTCCACTGAGCATTACCAATATACTGTTCAGAATGAGGTGAAAAAGTCTAGTATTTCCTTTTTGGGGAGACAAAAGCCTGGGGTTTGAGTGGTTTTCCCTGGAGTAGCTGGAAACTAGGAGTTTCTTCATGGGGATGTGTCTGTATTTTTGCATGTCACCATGTATTTGAGCTGTTAATAAGTCAGAGAGCAATCTCATTTTCCTGCAGTGCCACTTGTAGGCAATGCAAAGACACTTTTTAACCAGTTTCAGGTAACTGGGTGATAGAATTCTGTGTCTTTTGACAGGCAATGCAAAGACACTTTTTAACCAGTTTCAGGTAACTGGGTGATAGAATTCTGTGTCCTTTGACCTCATTGCCATTTGCACTAACTAGCTCCAGTTAATATAGTTTTTCCATTTCCTTCTTTTGTCAAAAATAGGTAATGGATATAACCCAAAGGGATCGTTTCATGTAATTATTAAGCTTCCACTTTCTATAAATAACTTTGAGGATGGTGGTCTGAATTTCCTAAACTGAAGCACACTCCTGGAAAGTGCATTGTCTCCCCAGAGAACTCAGGAGCGGGGCAATTTCACAGGTCAGGGGTTGGAGGCCAGAGAACCAAGGAGGAAAGAGCAGAGGAGAGTGCGGTGTCTGCTCCAACCTCAGCACAGTGCTGCATAAATGAGATATGAAAGGCTCCCAGCTCCAAATCTTCACAGTATTTCTAACCAAGAGAGCCAGGCCCCTGTTCTGTAAAGCAGCTAAACCCTGTTTTATCTCTGAGCATGGGAATAATCTCAGATCCTTTCAGCAAATATCTTAGACAAATTTCTTCTCTTTGCTGTACATTCATTTTGTTGATTTGGGCTCTCTAGGTTGCTTGGCCAGTCAGGGAGGGGAGCTGAGCTGCGTGCTGATGTACATAGAGACTGTGAAGCTTCTACGGTTACCCTATCCTCAACACTACTGAAATGCAAGTTGTTTAATCCGTAGGAACATGCCACGTCTCTGCCCTATGAAGCATGTGGGATGCCCAAGGACAGAAGTCCTCTTCTTCAAGAAATACGCTAAAAAACAAAGAGAAAAAAAATACATATGCACAACTACTGGGAAAAAAATAAAAAAGGACCTGTTCAAGAAGATGCTGCTTCTCAGGATTTCTTTTCTAACTTATTGTTGGAGGTTAATACTCCTACACTAATTGTATCAGTCCTTCTGTGTGTGATATAAATGTCTCTTGAGCAAGTTTACCTGACTTCACACTGAAGAAGATAAGGAGTTTCACAGAATCCTTCGCTACATGATGGGAAAGAGCCCCTCCAGCAGTAACGGCAACAGCAAAAACCAGAATGGTAGAATCTTCTGAGACTACAGATCAAAGGAGTTCATCTTATTACGTGTGTTTTTACTTGGGAATATCTCTACAAAAAAAAAAAAAAAAAAAANTCCTTACCCCAGAAAGCCCAGCCAGAGTTTCCAGAACACATCTGATGATTGTTTCCAGCACAATCAGATATAGCTACGTCTGGTAGTGGCTTTCAGGTCAGGCAACAACAACAACAAAAAAGGACTGTCCAGGAATTAAGATAATACAGTTATTACAATCAACAGGGAAGTCAACATCTGGAAAAAGTCTATAGTTGAGCAGGTGTGTGTGTGCTGCCTGGGCTGCCTGTGTGTCGAGCACTGCGGTTTCTAGCTAGGAGATGGCCTCCAGAAACCACATGAAAATAGAACAAACAGAAGCAGCTCCTCTTTCCATTAATATTAATGGCCCAGACATTACCCAATTTGAAGCGGAAGCCGGGGCTGATTAAGAAGGGTCTGATCACCAGAGCCTTAATGGAAAAAGATTAGAGCACAACCTCTCTGTGATCTGGGATTGGGAGACATTGAACCAGCCCAGGGCAGCAGCGGTGAAGGATGAAGCGGGTTTATGCACTGGAAAGTTTTCTGCTTGGAAGCTCTGTTGTCCAAATATTTTGCTACCAAATCATAACTAAGCCGCCCGCTGCCAGAATCATGTACACTGATGTGAGCCGTTTGCAAATGACTAAACCAGGGGAAATGAGACAAATACAGTGGGTGGGGGACTTGGGAGCTTGGGGGCTGGTACCGAGCTCCGACAGGGCTTCTCTGGGTGGCCCTGGGAACGTGTCTCCTTTGAAGTGATACAGGAGGAAAATATTCCTCCTTAGTTTTTCCTATGTTCAGATAAATCTTTTCAGTCTGTGCAGATTGTCTCATACTCCATGCGTACATTTACACATCCAGGCACAAGGGACACCAGCGGTTGTTATTATATGGCCGGTAACATCCATTATCCAGGCACGAGACAAATCTGGAAGCACTAAAGTCCTGATTTGGAAATTTCTCTAAAATAAGAACCTACCAGTTTCACCTGATCTTATCTGGACTCCCCAGAGACCACTAGATTAGCAATTAAACACACAATTGGAAAATGGCCTTGCAGCCAACAGAAGGGAATGTCCTTCCTGGCTGGAGAGAACTGAACTGTATTATTAAAAGTCCCAAAACAGCCTTTGTACTGTTTGTCACTCTTTATTTCAATTAAGCAAAATAAAAAAATGCACTCAGATATTTAGGCAGTTTCAAGTCAAAATAACTTGTGGGGCTCTCCAGAACCAAGGTGAGGTTATTAATTTTTGGCTGGCCATAGAAAGAAATGAAGTAGTACAGGAGAATTAAAAAAAAATCCAAACCAAACCAAAGCAAACCAAACCAAAACCTCATCGAAGAAGTTATCACATGGAAGCTTTAAACTCTCTTTTTCTTCTCATTCCCACAGCACATTCAGCACCCTGATACCCCTTCCCCAGTTCTGGTTCCCAGCCCCGGCTGCGGTCCCGCAGGCACCTTGCACATCTGTAACCCATCCTCTGCTTTGCCCTCTGTCAGCCAAGTCAGCCTGTGAGCTCTGCCCCAGCCGTGCACGTCATTCTCTGCCAGCCCAACACCAACACAGCTTAAACATCTCAGTGAGCTTTTCAGACTTGGAAAACTTTGATGGCCTGACCTATTTTAAGGTGATATTTGGGACTCCGATAATGGGAAAATGTTCATCTAAGACAGCTCTAGTCTCAAAGCATGAGCTGAAAGGACTGCAGGAGAATATTTTCTGATCAGAATATGATAATTTCTGCTACTGCTAATAGTAATAAAATTTTATACATAGTTCTAGTGATTATATCATCAATTTCGTTTCTTTTCTTTACCATTATAGGATATGTATATATTTACCTTTTCTTTCACAGGATTATTTTCTCATGATACTTTCTTAAAACTAAAATGTTCACTAAACATTCTGTTTTGTCTTTGTGAATAGTACAAAAATGAGGCAGAAGAACTGGAAGAGTGAAAGAGCTTTGGAAGTATGACTTTCCAAAGAAATAAATGACAAGGCTGATGGGTACATCTGGAGCCTCCAACCTTTCCACTTTCTTTTCCCTGCTCATTTGTTCATTCGGTCTTCGCAGTTCACACAGTAGGAATCTTGGTCTCCAAAAGTAATTATGACAGTCCACACTGCAGAAAGCAAACCCCTATGGTCTGCAGGGAGGAGACCCCAGAACAAAGTCTCCGAGGGAGCCAGTATTCTTGCTCCAAAGGGAAGCTCATGAGCAAAGACATATGAATGCAATGTGGCAATAAACAGACATCTACATCAGTAAGTTAAACAGGGTCTAATGGTGGTTCCAGGAGCTGGAACCTCATCTCTTATACTGACAGATTGTATGAGCAATCCATGACATGGATCTGATGTGATCAGCCCCACCAAAATGTTCCTGGGCACTGTTTGGGAGTTAATGTGGTCCAGGGACCATTCCAAATAAGTGCTTTGGATGTGGTCATCCTCTCTCGAGGGAGGCTAATGGTATGGACATGGCCAGATCCTACCAGTTGATCTCAATGTTAGAGAATCAGCCCTGGCTCATTTTGTTTGTAAGCAGAGAGTTGAATGACCCTGGAAGAAAATGGAAAGCAACCCAAATGGCTGTTTAGCCCCCATGGGAAGACAACCCAAATTTGTCGTAAGGTAGAGCACACAGAGTACAAGCTTAATCCAGTTGCTGAGAACTTTTGCAAGGTTGAACAAGTCCTTCCAGACAATTCCTCTCCATGGGCTTTTGATGTCCTGACTGAAAGTGTGGTAGATGGATGGAACGCTTTATCCATAGGGTGTCCTGCATTCATCATGGCAGACCCCCAGCTCTGGGATGCAACACCTCAGGACTTTTCAGCACAGCTACCAGTGGGAACATCTGCCACTTCTGTGTTTGAAACAAAACTCCTCTTGCTTCATCCATCTTTGCGGTGCTTACGTCTGCATCCTGCTGAAATGAGCAAGTGCTTCCAGAAATACCCTTCTTATTATAGCACTTGAACCTCATTCCCCTGACAGAAGTCTATTAATTTTTATTTTATTTCAATTAATTCCATTTTATTCTATTCTAGTTTATTATCAGATGGAAAAGCTTGCATAAGCCTCTGAAGCCAGGACTGTTCTTTTTACTCTTAACCTTTCCTCTTGCTGGCAAAGCTTCAGAGTTCACTGAAATGCCATTTTCTTCCCTTTCAGCAGCCTGCTCTCCTAATAAATTCAGCTTTGTGTTGTGCACCGTGGCTGTCTCCACCTCGGCTGTTCAGGGGACACTCCTGGAGAAGCACTCTCAGCTCCCTTTCTGAGCACAAAGACTGGCCCCAAACCAAAGAACGATGTGGAATCAAAAAGGTTTACGCAAATCACACTAGTTGGCAGAAAGCAATCTGAGGAAAAGTTGTTTTGCCTCATTATTATTATTATTATTATTATTATTATTATTATTATTATTATTATTATTATTATGGTATTTTGGCAGTAAAATGAAGAGCAAGCAACCAAAAGCTAACTTACACTTCAAGAAGTTGAGCATAAACGTTTTAATCTCTCGGGACTGCTGGAGGTTTCACAATCTCCTCAGCAAACTCTAAGCTTGTGCTGCTGATCCAATTTGTCTACCTACTTTTCAATGAATCAGGGATGTCTCCTAAGAGCCCAGGAATGAGAATCTGAGGAAAACAGCCCTGAGGTAATACTTGGGGTTTGATTTCAGAAGCTGGGACAAATCTGACAAGAAATAAGGGCAGTTTCCTGCCCCCAGGTTTTCTTTCCAGTTTTTGCTCTCTCTTTGATGTGTTTCCTGACTTTCAAGAGCCATGTATGAAGTAGTGAAGGTTCTGCTGTTGCCTCCATGAGCAGAAACTTTTCTCTGCTCACAGCCTCTTCTATGTCCCATCCACATGGTATGACATCAGCGACACATCCCTGACAAAGGTCACTCCCATTGCTTTGTCATTGCCCTATACCTCACACAGCCTCTCAGTATTTAGGAGGTGGTCATGGCTGGAAGATTCTTCATTCAGTGACACCCTTTGTTTAGGTACCTCTGTGGGAACTGAGCTTTAAAATTATGACCATTTCATCTACCAAGGTCATTGAAACATGTGCTGTGTAAGATTTTCTGGAGCGCCTCACAGTGTATTTTTAAACTGCCTGACCTGTGGCTGCATCTGTTCCTGGGCTGCCACTGATCTGCTCTACAAGGTTATCACTACCAGTCCTTTCCAAGCTGCCCACAACTCCTTCCTCCTTCTCCTCATTTGAAGTTGCCATGTCCTCAGGTGTGCTGGCATAACTGCGCTAATTGCTTCCAAACACACTCCTGACAAAATTGTTTGGGTTTAAACCACACCAAAAGCAGCAAAATTGTCTTCTAAAGTTTTTAGTCAACCTAGATAATTTTGGCATGACTGACTGAGGGTCTGACCACATGTGCACTTGTGCTGGAAGATGTGAAGGAGTAATGGCCATGAATTGGGAAAAGTGACTTTGGCACCCATCTCACATGCAACCTGAGTAAAACTTAATACAGCTGGAGTATCTCACAGTGGTGTGTAAGGTTTAAGGTCTAAACCCAGGGATGCATCCACAGATGGAAATGCCATTGCATCTCTCCATAGACTGCAGAAGGACTCTGCACTCTGCCCTTAAATGCATCTTCAGCACAAGATTACAGGGGCTATCTACACTCTCATTCCAGCAGAATTCTAAACTCATTCCCCAGAAAAGCCACAGGCTGTATTCAGATACTACTGGGTACATCCAAAAGAAATATTTAAATAAGTTATAGGTAGAATAGGCTACGGTGAAGGTTCAGATACTGGGAGGAACCGAAAATGTTTCCCACATGGCATCCGCCTACTTACATGAAATGAATATCCAGTTGTGTTCTCAGTGGTAAGCAACCCATAACATGAACATCACCATCACTATTTGAACTCTGTGACAATACCACAGAGAGAAAAAAGAGAAAACGAGCAAGGAGCTATCATTTGCCTTACAGCCTGACCTGACATCTTTCTCCTACTGCATAAAACCCTCACAGCAGGGAGATGCTTAAGTCACAAATTTTTGAAGGTTCTTTGCAAACTACACTGGATCTTCAGGAGAAATGAAGAAATCAGATGTTGAAACCATTTAGTTTGTCTGTTTACCTGATCTTCAGCTTTAAAATATAACCAGACTTATTGGTAATTGACTGAATGATTCCTCTCCTGACCAGAGGGCTAGAGAACTCATTGAATGTGCTTTTGGGTATCAAACCAAAACAGTGAATTCACACCCCTGGAGGTGTTTAAAGCCAGGCTGGATGGGTCTTTGAGCAACCTGGTCTAGCAGGAGGTTGGAACTCAATGATCTTCAAGGTTCCTTCCAACCCAAACCATTCTATGATTCTATGACTGACACCCCAGAGGATCTCACAAAGACATTAGAAATCGCCTATGGTCTTCAAGGTACCACACCCTGGTCCAAATGATCTTGTCCAAAGAATGACAATAGAAGTCAGATAAATTCAGGATAGAAACAAATTATGATCAATAAATGATGATCATTAATCCACTAGAATAATTAGTAACTAACCAATGTGTTGTCCTACGGACTTTATAGGCATCTGAGTCACACAAGCAAAATGCCAGTACAGTCAATGGAGCTACACCAGTGGTGAGTGTCTGGTTTCTCCTGTTGTATCTGATTCAACAGGATTATTTTTAGCCTTTTGCTAATGTCCAGAAACCCCTGCTGACAATCTGCACTGCCACCTTGTGTGACTCTGGCTTTTACTCGGGCTTCCTTCAAAATCTTCCCTCTAAACCTGCCCACTATCCTCCCTCCAAACGTTTTATGCACACACAGAGGCATACATGGGTAAGTGCGTGCACATATGCAGTACGCAGAGGTGGGTGTCCATTGGGTAGTTCTAGAACAACACAGTCCAAATTTCTCATGTGTTTTTTTTTTTTTTCCTTTCTGGAGGAATAAAAATCATGGAGAACCAAGAGGAGAAACAATGTTACACAGGCACAGGGATTATTTTTTTGAGCAATCTGGTTGCGGTTTCCCTTCTCTGGCTTCCAAGCCTGTCAAACACCTTGTTAGTAAGCTGCATCTTAGATTCCAGGCACTCGCTGGACTTCTGTTCACCTATCACTCCCATGTCATCCACCTTCTGTGTTTCCTTATTCACTAGTCATTCACTGGATGCGGGGAAGGAAGAGACAAAAAACAAACCAAAGAATCCTCAGGTCCCCAAATATGAGTTTGCATAATTTTCTCCTTTGCTCTTTTTATTTTACCAGTATGAAGAGAATCTCAGTGTTGGCTCTGCAAAGGAGACCAAGAAGACAAGTGAATGGCCAGAAGTGGAGAGCCAACGTGCTGTGTTTGGACGTCATTTGGAAAATTCATTGCTGTGGTAGTAAACATGACATATCCCTGCTTTCTTCAGTGAATGCTAAAGTTTATGGTCTTTTGTCGTATTATCTTTATTGGTTTTGCCATCACTAGGGCATGACTTATCTATATGCAAAACCACTTATGTTCTGGGAGAAGATAATATTATATTTACTCCCTTCAACAGATAAGGGGTATGGAACATGTCTTCAAAGATACACTTTGAGGAGCAAAGCTATACCATCCATCCTTCATCTTATGCCACCTTAACTGCAATGCAAATTATCCTTCTGTTTCCTGGTGTTCCCTTTTTTACCCAGGTCGCTCCTGGGTCCCCAAGGACACAGTCCTTCTTCATTGACACGGTCTGAATGGTGCTTATGGAAGAAGGTGGAGGCTTCAGCTTCTTTCATTTGTTTTTTCCATTAAATCTACCCTCAGGTATATAAATATGCTACTCTACATCCAAGCCAGTCTCTCTGGGGTGTTACTGTAGTCAGTGAAGATCGTAGCAATAGAGGGCATCAACAGTCTTGGGGATGGCTCATCTCAGTCTAAATGATCTAGGATGGTCTAGACCAGGTCAGGTGAATCATACGTCAGCAGTGCTTATTGATCTTTTTCACCTACAAAGAAAGAGTTAAGATGGCCATCTGAGACATTATTGGTGGTTGAAGTGAGGTAAAGGGAGCCTCACCCTGTGTGACAAACCTAAGCCCAATTCAGAAAGGTTTCTTGTCCATCATTCATGGAGAAAACCCACATTTGCACCAGTGTTTTGTTTTAATGACTTTTTGGTGCTGGTTTTGTCATCAAAAAGTATATGGTGAGGAAGAAAACTCAAGGTGCACCATATGTCCTGAGTGGCAGAGAGTGAGGCCGTCAGAGAAATTTGTTCCCTAACCCCCAGGTAGCCCATTTGTGTGTTCCCATTTCATTGCTGACCCTCTCCTGCACACCCTGTCATCTCCAGCAACTATAGCCAGACAGGTTTGGAAGGACTCCTGATAGGCAAAGCAAGCACCTTGACTTTCCTTTTCCCCTTGGCAACCTGTTCTCCCCAGTGACTACCTGGTTTACCCATGCTCAACCAGGCTTTAAATGACACGTTGCAGCAACAGAACCATCTACAGTGATCCTGAAGGGTGTCTCAGAAGTCTCCCTAACTTGCACTTCTGGCCTTGGGAACACAGTAAGTTTTTTGCTTACTCATATGTTTGATTTTAAATTTATACATCCTGATTCCTAGCTATGGAGCTGAAATCAAGGCCCAGATTTTAATTCTGGCGTGTTTATAAAACAGTGAATTGAAACTAGTGTGGAACAGAGTGTAATTATTCTCAAGCTAACTGAAACCTGGCTCCCAGCAATTTAGTTTAATGCAATAAGTTCTCAACTAGAGGAACAGCAGTCTAATAAAAATCTAATTAAGGTGATCCTCACAGTGCTTTCAAATACGATTATAGGCACAGCTGTGCTTTTTTGGATCTAGTGGAAGCATGTGGCTACAGTACCACTCCCAGCTGTTCCCTATTCTTCTCTCCCCTGGAAGGTACTGCCACGCAGCTGTCTTACATTAAAGGATCCTACTCCACTGCCTAGCACTCATCCACTCCAGTTTAAAGTAAAGCTGAATGTGAGACTTGATTGAGTTTGCGTTGACATGGTTTGGAGGAGTTCACATACCTGGTTTAGATGCTGAAGCTAATAAGTAATATCTGAGATCATAAGTATCTGAGGTGGGTAAAGCAGTTTTAAAAGTGATCAAGAATGGGATTCTCTTGGCCATCTCCACTTTGACCAGTTATTCCAAACCTCCCCACAGTCAGTGAAGATCTACTCAATCCAGGTGAAGGCACAATTCATCTCCTAAAGCAAGTGCCTAACACAGATCTCTCCTCTCTTTGAAAGTGCCCTTCTCCACTGGCTAGGAAAAGTTTGAGGGTAAATCACGCATTGTCAGTTTGATTTTGTCCATATCCACACTGTCAATATCTCCACCTAAGCTACAGAACTCAAGCTTCTTCATAGACAGTAGAGAAAAGGACATTTTCACATCATAGTTGGTCTGACCTTTTGCAAATGTCCAGTTTAGGGCAAGAGAAATGGAGGTCAAGACTCCAGGTGTTATAATGGGAGCCTGGTATGACTAAATCAAGTATAACCCTCTGCATTTAGTAAGATGAGTTCCCTCTGTTAGCTAAATAGGACATTCTCCACCAGCTTCAGAGGAGGAACACGAAGACTGACAAGGATTTTGGTGACAGAAGTCACTCTTGCTCTGAAAGGCATTTGAAATGAACCATCTCCACAGGTCCTCAGCTGGCTCAAGTAACTCAGCTAAGCTGTCCTACCAACCTCAACCTAGCTGTAACCCCAAACATAGGGGCAAGATCTTAAATACCACGTGCTGGAGAAGTGAGCAACATCAATGAAGAGTTACTACATGGTGATATTATAGAAGTAATTCTTCACTGTTATACCCTTCTTTACTGCATAACTGTGAAACATCCTTCATAGTGTAATACTACTCAGAGACATGGGGTTTAACCAGAGTGCAAACTGCTGGAGACAGAGCAAAAAATCAGACAGTGGTCCTAAGAGCTTGTAATTTAAGTGAAAACAAACCACAAGACAAGGGTTTATTTTGGTCCGTGACTCTCTTGCGAGGAACTGAATGTAGTAACTGACAATTCAAATGAAAACAAAAAGAAGAGTAGAGATGGAAGAATGGATGAAAGAAACAGAGAGCCTGGATCAGGGGAAAAGCCCCATAGAATCGCTAAGGTCTGGTGCAGCAGCGAAATGAAATCCATGTGTCTGAAAACAAATCCCGCAGCCTGACTGCCATGCAGAAGAACTCACAGTCACCGAGTGATGCAGAAAAAACTCCCACTGAACAAACCAAAACTCCCTTTCTGGAGGAGACTGGGGTCTATGCATAGGGTGCTCTGTTGGCATCATAGCATAAGGGTGCACAGCACTGTCACTGCAGAACCTATATTGACTCTATCCGTCTGTTGACAAGGAAACATTACATACATTTAGGCAAACCAGAAGGGATGCTCTACCATACCGAAGGCTTTTTCTTGCCGGGCCTAACTTCTATGCATCTTCCAGGTGAGACAGGAAGGGATGCTCATTGCTTTCCCATGGATTCCTGCAATCATGCAGGATTTTAGACATACTGAACAACTCACTCCACCCCCTCAAGATATTATAATCAAAGGGTTAGTCAGTTTTGCTATTGTAAGTTTGAAATAATCCCTTTTGCTACCTCTGTGATAGAACCAGAGCAGGTGTTGGTGAAAATTCACCACCTGAAACAGGGACAATGAAACAAGACACCTACCTACTATTCACTCCCTGTCATACAGGAAAACAGGCAAAGACTAAATACTCACAGCAACTGCAAAGTGAATCATTCTAATTAAAATCACCTTTGGTTCCTGCTGGTCAGCTGATGCACATCAACTTCTTGAGTTGCAGGTGTTGCCCACTGAAAGTTCTCTGTCCTACACTTGTGAGAGGTGTAGACTGTGTTTTGTCTCTCTTATGGCTTGCTAGATCTCTATGTGAACTCATCAGTCTATTGGGAGCATCATGGGTACCAATCATATTTAAACAGGCTGGAAAAGAGTAGAAGATGACATTTTAGAATAATCATCAGCTTCTCCTGTGTGCTGCAGTTATTTTTACTTTCACAGTAAAACTGTCCAGGAGCAGGCAAAGGTACAAACTGAGGTCACTGGTTTCAGTTACTGGAAGGAGTAGCTCTGTTTCATTGACCTGGGTTCTTGCTCCTGACCTTCAAACCAGTTGCATACTCCCTGCAAAAAATAGCAGCACCAGTCCAGTGCAAAACCATGCAGTGACAACAACCTCAGGAATAAACAGATGTTTGCATCAGTGGCCAGATGTTAGAATTAGTGGAGCGCTATGTTTACTTATGATTTCTGGTTTTGCTATTTGCAGCAGACCTACTGAAAGTCTGGTTTTCCCTGGCCGTTCCCTTCTTTTCTGCCCAGTTGTGCTATTCAGATGGGATTTGAAGATATTTTCTCAGAAAGCTCAAATCTGTCCTCTACAAATCTGTTTTGCAGCACATACTTGTAAATGTAGAGGAGACTTGCTTATGCCTTTTGAATGGCTGTGGTGTAGCAAAGGGGGTTATTACAAGCCCTGAAGGTTTCAGTAACTTTAGCAGTACATACTAGTAAAGTGGAAACTCGTTCCAGGCAGTGCGCTAATTAAGCTACACAAGAAATCTCTTGCACAAGAGAACAAAGTCGATGGTTTTACATGGCCAGTCACAAAATACCAGCTCAGAAGTTAGCATAAACAGACTTTGAACGATGCTAGAAGTTGAATAATCCATTAAAAACTGCATTTAGGCAAGCTACGATTGCTTTATTCTCTTCTGCACACCAACAGACTGTATGTCTAACACAGGGATTTCCCTTGGCCCCGACCTGAATTAATCAAATATTCTGAATCAATTTGTTCTTGCCAAAGGAAATAGAAATTAAGAAAGAAGAGTCATGTCTAAGTTTGCACAAGGTGCCAGTCATATGATCAAGATGTGAACCTACTAGGTGTTCTTTAGACATGATCCACTAGGACTCATCCACTCCTCTTTTGGTATCCTGATTTTTGTCTTTGCATCAAACATTTCTTGGAGTCTTTACAGTGGACTAATGCCTCTATCAGGCAGAGAAGACTGAGGGATGCAGAGTCACTATACTGATTTGCCAGATGGAAACAATTTCTTCTCTAAACTCTGAGTTAGCATCTGAACTATAGAATAATCAAGGCGTGATATGTGCAAGGCTTATCCTCTATTTTGCTCCATTAATATTTGCTTGTGTTTTATTAAAGCCTTAACGCCCTGTGGTTGCCATCAGGTCACCCAGCCTGGAAACTGAACTGCATTTGTATTCTTGCTGTCTGCCTGCCACTGCAGGTTAATGTTTTCTGCCTTACACATTAATACCATGCCAGTTATGCTTGATTACATATTACTGCTTCAAGCAGAAAAAGCATAGAACAAAGTGATTGTTTTAATCATCAGAAAGGTGGTTCACATGGAAGGAAGGAACAGAAAAAAGGCCTCATCACTTATTCAGGAGTGAATTTCCTCTTCAATGTCATTTTGGCTTTCTATACATTTTAAGGTATGATCCTCCAGAATTAGGGACAGCTGACTTCTGTAAATGCTAAAGCTGAGGGACAGGGCTAGAGGTTCATCGGCACAGACCGGCATCTTTAGGGACCACTTCCATGTCCCTAATGAAATCCCTAAGGAAGTTTCACAGAATGGAAAAGACCTGGTGCAACTAATCTTTTACCTTAGGTGGTTCCCAAGGTGCTCTAGGAGATCAAATCGGGAGAAAATGTTTCTGTTTTGTTCTCAGTTGGGCATTCACTTTGGTGCCCTTAAAGGGCTCCTTTTAACCACAGATTATCTGGTCAAGCTAAAATGAACTCAAAAGAAGATCATGATGCCATCCTTATCTTGAAGAGCACATGGCTGACATCTAAGGCAAGACAGTAAATCAAGGAGATAACACTGCTCCACACATCAGCAGCAGTTGATGTCCCCCATGACCAAACCATTCCCAGACCCTTTCCTTCCTCGTTCTGTTCCACTCTTCCTAGACTTTGGACAAGGAGTTCGTGGAGCTTTCTCAATCATTAATGAGGTCGAGGATGAAGTCTAAGGAAAATGTGTTTACTGTATTCTTACCCAGCCATCCAATTCTACACCTACTAAGGGTTTTTGTTAACTAGTTGGCTTGAATCAAGCGAACACAGAAGGCCTAATGAGGCTGAAGGTAAAGACAAAAGTGTTTTCAATATGAAGAGAGGCATTTCAGAGAAGACATTTTGTAATCCTTCACTGATTATTTAAATGTTTATAATGCAGCACAAGGAGGGCAGTGCAGCCGCTTTGCTCTGGAATTACTGCCGTTGCCGTCCGCTGGGTGCAAAGACGACAAAACCTCCTCACACCACTCTCAAGTACACAGGGCATGTCCCCTCTGAATTACCCTTCGCACAACCAAATGGCAGAGACCATTCTGTTTGGACGGAAAACAAACTGAAGGCAGAGTTCAAGAAAATATTCCTTTCTTACATTAACTCACAACCAACCAAAGGGAGATAACAAAATACTCTGCAGCTGCACAACACCCATGTTCAACCCCTCTTCTGACAAATGCTGGATTGTCTCCACTGAATGAAACCTTGCAGCAGGGGAGATTTAATAGGGTTCATAGTTTGCTTGAGATACTCACAAAGGCTATAAAATGTGGACAGAGGGTTCATCCTATGTCTCCGAGCTGTATGTGAGTTCCTCGATAACCAGCTACTGGTTGAATATATTAATCTAATCTGATTTTGCTTTCATCTTGAATTCCATCCCAAACTGAGAAAACTTTCCCCCACTCCATGGAAAGTTTGGAAAAGTATTACAGGGTGATAAAAACATTTGATTTATGTAAGTCAGTATCAGCCAGCAAAAAATAAAAAAATAGTTTTGAGGGGGGAAAAATCTCAACTTTCCTTACAGTGGCGAATAAAGTAGAATACAGAGCTTCTATGGACACTTTGTAAGGCTTTGCCATAAAGAGCTGCATTTTCCTGCTGACATTAATGGAAAGACTCATGCTGCATTCAGCAAAAGCTGTATTATGCCATTAGGACAGGTTTATACCTATGGCATGTGGACAGAGTGAGATGCAGAGACCACCAGACTAGGAGAGACCTACACATCACAGCTTGGGACCATGCAAGATAGTAAGCCCACCTGGAAGTCTGGGGCCACAGTCATGCCATGCTGTACCAGTTGGTGATATTGCTCCTGGAGTGATGCGATTGACTGCAGTCAGCACAGGCATCTCTGGACAAGTTCCAGAGCTCAGAACCACTTGCAGATGGTTCATTTAATTATACATTCATGGTATAGACATGTCCTGGGTTCAAATGTGCCATAGGAATGATGAGCTGTGATGATCCTGACATCAATTTCATTACAAATCTAAGCTCTCTTTTGTGTTCAAATAGTAAGATGCTCCTTAATTAAAATACCTCTGATACTGGGAAAAGGAAACAAAATATATGCTTTTAAAAAATTATCAAGGAATAATATGAAACTCGCCCACTGTTTCTAGAGATCTAGAAAGGACATTGGAGTGAATGCTCAAGTGATTCCCTCCACAGCCACTGGAAGTTATGATTTTCAGTCAACTCCGGGTTTAAATCTGCATCCCCAAGTGTTCACTGAGGACAAGTCCATAAGCTCATGCAATAAGAAAAACAAGAATAATACCTCATGGTTTATTTAACAACCGCAGCAGCAGGAGGAGTCAAATTTCAAGAGACTGCAATGACTCTACAGAGTAAACTTAGTATAACAAATAGATTGTCAGAAAACACAACCCACCCATTGATAGCAGAGGAAGAAAGACTTCAGACAGATTCTCCAAAGTGATTACTCGCTCTTTTTGACATTCAGATTGGAAACACTTGAAAGTCTTTTAATTTTCTACAGACAAATTTTCAGAACTTTCTAAAAATCAGGTCTCATTAAACACCTTTAAATGATGATTTAGATATAAGCCTTAAGGGTTATTAATTCAGGTTGAGAAGGAAAATAAAATCTGTGTTAACCATGCTGCAATCACAGTCGATCTAAAATAACGTAACACCACTTAACGCTGCTATACCAATTAATGCCAGCTGCTAAGCAATACACCATTCACACTATTTGCCCAGGAAGAGGACTTACAGCCGGAGTCTGGGATCTGGGTACACAACAAGTTTATCAAAATAGATTGTCCAGTTCGTTATGTCAGCTATGATTAGCAGCCCAGGGCCTGACCTTCTGGATCCAGAGAGTTTTATGTTTCTAGACACTGCCTCTGCGATACAGATAAGCTGTCCGTGCCGTTATTTATTTGAGACTGAAAACAAGGCACGGGAGACTGTGCCAGTGAGAATGCTGTGTTCCCACAGCCTTCTTGCGTAAATATTTCTCTTTTGTCAGCAATAAAAGGTCTGGGATGCTGATGCAGAAGATAAGGGTGCAGCTGTGCCAGCTCTGCAGAGCTGAAGCAGATGAACCGTGTGTGTGTGTGTGCTCAGTTCCACCAAAGGAGAAAGAAAGATATGGGAAAGAAGTGGCTTCTACAAGTCCAAGATGCACTTTGGAGCAGTAGTTATTTCCTTCTGGCTTTTGACAAGAAGCCTGACCTCTCTTGCACTTCCACAACCCAGTAAGTAATGCAATGTCCTCTTCTTAATAAGGCCTGATCTGATTCAGCTCACTCCTTAAATGCCTCAGTCCCAGAATGAAACATCTGGGGCTGTAGTTGTTTAAGAGAGAGGAAAATGGGCATCCATAGGATGCTGATGATGGTAGAGGGCAGAAGACCTCTCCAATGCCTTGTTTTGGTATTATCAAGCCTGGAAGAGGTCTAATTCAGGGCTCAGACTGTCTCACACCAGCTACTGCAGAACTTCTTCCAGCTGCACTTGAAGTATGAGATGCTGGCTTATGTGAGAGCCTGGATAATGGAGTGGGAATTTGGTCCAGTCATACAGTTCCACAAAGACCCGTAACCAAACCGGAATATCTTGTCATGCACAAAAATGTGGATGCAAGCACACCTGGCAAATATGTATTTACATGCACAATAATGCCTGTGTATTTAAATCACAGAATCCTAGAACGGTTAGTGTTGGAAGGGACCTTGAAGATCATCTGGTTCCACCCCCCCTGCCATGGGCAGGGACACCTCCCCCCAGCCCAGGTTGCTCCAAGCCCCGTCCAACCTGGCCTTGAACACCTCCAGGGATGGGGCAGCCACAGCTTCTCGGGGCAACCTGCCCCAGGGGCTCACCACCCTCGCAGGAAAGAATTTCTTCCTGATGTCTATTCTAAATCTCCCCTCTTCCAGTTTGAAGCCATTCCTCCTCATCCTATCGCTACATGCCCTTGTAAAAAGTCCCCCTCCAGCTTTCTTCTATGCCCCCTTCAGATACCTGAATGCCACTATAAGGTCTCCCCAGAGCCTTCTCTTCTCCAGGCTGAACAACCCCAACTCTCCCAGCCTGTCCTCCCAGCAGAGGGGCTCCAGCCCTCAAAGCATCTTTGTGGCCTCCTCTGGCCCCACTCCAACAGGTCTATGTCCTCCTTATGTTGGAGGGCCAAGAGCTGGATGCAGCACTCCAGGTGGGGTCTCAGGCAGGCGCATGAGCGCACGTACAGATTGGTGCATGTACATATTTACTTTGGTATGCAAGTTTGTGGTTAAAGTAATTATTCCATATTTGGTCAAGTGATACTGTACCAGTTTACTCTGGTCCTTGTAGTACACCTAGTCTTACAATGTATGTTTTAGATTACCTTTTTATCAGGGTGAGAACAAGTCTGGAGTTCATCCAACTAAAACTGTCTGCATACACAGGCACACACGTGGGTGAGGATATGTATATACACACATGTACAAAGCTATATACTTCTGTGTATCTAAGAGCATACGCTGGTCCTCTCACAGACACACTATCTCTATTTATCTATCTACATGTGTATACACTCTTATTTGTCTACAGATACACACACAGATTTATGCTGATTTCCTTCTTATGGGAATAAAAGTAGAGTAAATTTTAAAAAGCCGGAGTAGTACAACATGACTGAAATTTTCACTGATGAAGTTATGCTTTTTATATGCTTTTTCTATAAGGAAATTTCCAGCATTCATTCAATTATAGAGTTATTTTTTTAAAAAATAAGTATCTTGAGCCTTATATCTGATATTTCTGATTTTTCCCAAAGATGACAATGAAAACAGCTCTTACTTCTAGTCAACTCCACCTTATATCTCTCATGCTCTGAGTGGATTTTAACGGATACTTCAGTTACTAGAATCACAAGGGACATAAGCTGTTTTGAAATAAACTTACTGTTTTCACTATTTTTTTAAGTAAAAAGAAAGAAAGAAAAATAAAAGAGAAATGAACACTAATTTTGAACTCAATGAGTGTTTGGCCCATGTAAACTAATCAGATTTACATTACCTGGATATGTAGCAATTCAGTTACGCCAAAGTCAAATATTGTACTTCTCCCTGCTTTCTTCATTCTCTATTGTCTCTGATGTTTGATTGGAGAAAGATTGTTTTTCATTGATGTTCTGGTTTTATTCTTCTGCAATATACGGATGGGATATTGCTACATCTTGCAAAATGTAAGTAATGTTTTCCTGGTTCCCCTTCTTGTTTCTCAATATCCTCAAGCAGGTGTTGGTTTCATGAGAAACAGATTTGTTTTGATGTATTGACACAGCTGTTGAAAAAAAATCTGTTTTTAAAGTAAAATATGACTCAGATGAGCAAGATGTTGAGCTTTTGAAGCTGGATTCTTATCTTGCTGACATCTGTATAAATCCAGAATGCTTCTTGAGAGACACATCAGGTCAACAGGAAGGTCCTTGAGACTTTTCTTTCTCTGCTGGTGTCTTTCCGGATGACCCTTTATGCAAGACACTGCATGTCTCTGATTCCCTTCCCAAACTCTATCTATTTTAAGGATGTTATCCAAATCTCCATGTTGCTGGTCCAGAAGGTATTATGTCATATCTGATGGCTCTGTGCACATGCCCTTGGTGCCCAGAATCATCTTTAAAGATTTTTTTGTGATCCACCTGAAAGGAAATGGTTCACCCGAACAGAGATGGTTTATGTAAAAGAAGCAGTAACTCATAAATGGAGTTTCTCCTGCTGTTCTTCTCTCTCATATTGTCTGATACAGCAAGGTCATGCAAAGACCAGGAAGCCCCATGGCCTTCCACTATGTATGTCACTCCTCTATATAGCAGGAAGAACCATATATCTGTCCCTGCTGTCTCAAAGTACGATGGAACTCCAGCTGATATTCTCATCCTCCAGAAAGTAATTGTGTAGGACCTCAAGGCATCGCTCACTGTTACAGGGTGCTCACCATGAAACCGAAGTGGCTGAAACCCATGGAAAATAATCCCAAAGTGAGTTGTGACTGGAAACACAAACAAGCTATTAGCTTTCATGTCACTGCTGAGCATTAAATCTCCAGTCATGGAACAAGGGGTTGCATCAGCCTATGGTTTCCCTGTGTTTTCTCCATTCCTGGCCTTTTTTGTATCTCCTCTGCTCAGCTAAGTCCTTCTTAGGACTTTTCAATAAAGTGGCTCACAACAGACTCTGGATGTAGACTCGGAGACAATCCCTTCCCCTACTCTAACACATTTTTCCCATCTTCTGTAGAGAATCAAACTTCCCTTCATGTTCACATTTTGAGGAGTCAAGACCGGTCTACATATTTTTAAAGGAATAACCACAGTAGCTGGTTATCACACTAGTGGCTCTAGGAGAAGGTAGACAAATTATCCTTAAAATAATTAAGAATGGCATGGGCAGTTCCTCAGACTTTTCCACTGTTTATGAAAATAATTTTTTTTTTTTAATCAGTGCTCTTTTTAGGTAGTCTTCCTGGCTTTAGCACAAAAAAACCCCAATTGGATTATTTTCCCCAGACATTCAGTTTATGGAAAAAAGTAGTATTCAGGCCAAGTGCCAACATATCTTTATAAAGAAAGGCTGACACAATAATTTCTGGCAATGGAAGACAATCTTGGTTTCCTCAATGGACAGGTATCAAAGCTAAACTACATTTCCCAGGATTCAGCTGTCTTCATTTACATTTTTACCTGTAATGAATTATGGGAAACACTCTCTATCCCATGGGTCCAGCCCATGGAGGAGAGTGGGAACATCCAAGCTTCAGCATCCCTCAGGCTCTGCGGCCACATTTGGTTCTTGGTCGGAGTATTTTACTGTTTGAGTTTTTGACAAACAAAACAAAATGCCGTTCCCCTCCCATTTTCCTGAGGAAAAGTTCATTTGTTGTTGTTCTTAATAACTCCTTACAGGAATTTCTTTCTTTTTTTCTTTTTCCTTACTCTTATCCAATTCAATAGGAAAATTCCTCAGCACAGGCAGTGCCTCGGGACCAGAAGCCCTGAAATGATTAAAGGACAAGCCTTTCCTCCTCACCACTTAAATTTGATTGGTTTCTCATGCAACACACCAAGACTTTTTCTCCAGATCAGCTAAAGCTGAAATATCCCTTTCGTGCGCCGCAAGGAGTATCTGGTCTCGCAAGGAACCGTGCAGCCCGGTGACAAAATTAGAAGTCAGAGAGGGAAAAAAATAACAGGGGAGGAAAAGCATCCTCCAGCTCTGGCTTAGCTGGGAGAATTAATCCACTGAAATTCTGCTGTTTACTCAGAAAAATAACACAAGGGTGGGTTCCCCCCAAGGAAACCAGAGAACAGTTTTAAAAACACCAAACCTTCAGAATTTTCACTTAATTACAAAGTAGGAGTTGGTGAGGGCACAGCATGGATTCTTTTTTCTTGTGCTGCTGGCTGCATTTTTTGGGGGCTTTTATTTCGTGTGAATGTTTTAGGCTCAGATTTTGTTTTCTGTTTTTCTGGTTTGCCTTCTATTTTGGACATGTTCTGCAGCAACTCTGTCCTTCAGTTTGGGGAACCGTTGGGGCTTTCGTTCAAGTTTTGTGGAGACTTCATTGTCTGAATGCTGCAGAGACTCAACCAACACAGCCTAAGCAGCAGCCGGAGCATGCACAGGTACCAAAACAGAAAGTTAAATGGCTAGAATGGGGAGAGGGATCAGAAGAAGCACTTAAAATAGCTGGGTTTCCAATTCTTTATCTAATGTTGGTTTAGTATAGGTGCAACTGCAAATAAATCCTTGTGTGTGTAAGCCTGTCTCGGTGTTGTTCCTGAAAGTCTTGGCTGTATTTCGCTAACCTTCGGCTGTGCAAAGCCAATAGAGAAGGACTTGCCCAGATGCCAGGGAACCAACTGCCAGAAAAGAAACTGCAGCATCTGCTTACCTTGGGTGTAGAGAGGCTTGGCAGCCTTTGATCTCACTTTTGGGCAGGTTCTTACAGAATTGCAGCAGCTCAGGAGATAATTTGGTGCAAGCGGCTCGTAGGCTTTGGATAACAAAGGCCTGGGGCCCTGAGAAGCAGGTTGAAATGATGATCAGAGGGGAATCAGAGGGGATCACCTTTCCTATGAGGACAGGCTGTAAGAGTTGGGGTTGTTCAGCCTGGAGAAGAGAAGGCTCCAGGGAGACCTTATTGCGGCCTTCCAGTATCTGAAAGGGGGCCTACAGGAGAGACGGGGAAGGACTTTTCATAAGGGCATGTAGTGATAGGCCAAGGGGAATGGCATCAAACTGGAAGAGGGGAGATTTAGATGAGATATTAGGAAGGAATTTTTCATTTTGAGGGCGGTAAGGCACTGGCCCAGGTTGCCCAGGGAAGCTGTGGAAGCTCCATCCCTGGAGGTTTTCAAGGCCAGGTTGGACGGGGCTTGGAGCAACCTGCTCTGGTGGGATGTGTCCCTGCCCATGGCAGGGGAGGTTGGAACTCCATGATCTTCAAGGTCCCTTCCAACCTAAACCATTCTATGAGTCTATGATTCTGTGAAATGGTAGCACTTGACTGGTGGTGTGGAAATCACTAGTGGTGGTGTAGCCACACACGTCATTCTCAAGTAGTGTAGGATCAGCAGCAGCGCTCCCCATTGGCCGGGAGCAGCAGTGCTTGCTCAGTTAGTCAGCTGTGTTCACCCCACTTTCTCCAAATCTGTTGCTTTCTTTCCCCCGTGTGCCCTGCTGCAAAACAACAAACATCACAGGGAGGTCAACCAAAACCACCTCTACAAAACCCACCCTAGATCCTTTCTCTTTGCCCTGCAGATGTGTATTTCACCAAGCATCATAGCTCTGGCTTCCTGCTGGCAGGATGACCCCTGAAATCCAAAACTTAAAGTACTTTCTTAAAAATAATAACAATAGAAATATATTTGTACAGACTGTTTACGTGCCCCTTGGAAGAAAATCCTTTCTTAGAGACTTTACATTTGTCCAAGAGCTTTGGACTTTTATTTGCTTTCACACTTCAGTTAAAAAGAAAGGGGAAGAGTAAGGAAAAAATCCAAAGCCTTTCAACCCCATCAGATGTTTTTGTTAAATATAGGGATGTTTTAAATGTCTTAATAACATGTCTGCATCTTGAATTCCTGGAGGCTTGAGGAAACTACCTAGCTAAGTGGAAATGTAAATAAAGGCCATTTGCAGCTAACAAAATGAATAATGGCATTTTGCATTACACAGCAATCCCCAATAGCTAAGCCTGGCTATTACCACCCTCTTTGATTGCTCAGCCAGACCACAGAGTCCCCCGCCAGCCAAAAGCCATCCCCTCTACTGCGGTTACAACAACCTCCTCAAGACGATCATAGCTGGCAGTTTATTCCACGCAGCCATCGAGTGCTCCAGTGACAAAGTATAGCAAAGCCCCTACAGTTGGGCTTCAAGGATGAAAGAACCCCATAGTTACAGGATCTGCCTTTTCCCAGTTGCTCCCTTTTGCAGTCGTATCACACCAACCACACTCTGTACAGCTGCACTTATTTTTATCTTCTGCAGCAACAGCATGAGAGGGAGAAAGGGGAAAGAAGAGGGAAAGGGGAGTAGATCCACAGCATTTTTTTTCCTTTCTGTAAGGCTTGTTGTTTCCAATAACAAACATTAATGTAATAAACAGCTCATGCAGGGCCCCAGTCAGTTCCCACAGCTGTTTCCAGACATCTTAGTTTGCTGACCTCAAGAAATAGACTGATAGTAGGCTCAAAGTGACCATAAATGTATTAATGTTTGTATTATGACTATTAATAATACTACTGTTTTAGTTCCCTAAAGACTAGAACCCATTTTGCCAGGCAACACACAAGCTGTGAGGACCAAATTCTGGTCATCTGCCCAACACACTCAGCTTGGCTACTATGGCACCTAAGGGCAAGAGAGCAATGAATTATTCAGCCAGTGGGACGATTTTACCTAATGTCAGGCCACAGTGAGGCCACAGGCTTTACTAACCCCTGATCAACACTAGTAAATCATAGAATCATAGAACGGTTTGAGCTGGAAGGGACCTTTAAAGGCCATGTAGTCCAACCCCCCTGCCATGAGCAGGGACATCTTCAACTAGGTCACGTTGCTCAGAGCCCCGTCCAACCGGGCCTGGAACATTTTCATAGATGGGGCATCGACCACCTCTCTGAGCAAACTGGGCCAGTGGTTTATCACCTTCAGCACAAAAAATGTCTCCCTTGTATCTCAGCTAAATCTCCCCTCTTTCAGTTAAAAACCATTATCCCTTGTCCTGCCACAACAGGGTCTTCTACAAAGTCTGTCCCCATTAACATCTTGATCAACAACCTGGACGAGGGGATCGAGTGTAACCTCAGTAAGTTCGCAGATGACACTAAGCTAGGTGGGCATGTTGATCTGCTTGAGGGTAGGATGGCTCTACGGAGGGATCTGGGGAGGCTGGACCGATGGGCTGAGGCCAACGGTATGAGGTTCAACAAGGCCAAGTGCCGGGTCCTGCACTTGGATCACACCAACCCCATGGACGCTACAGGCTTGGGGCGGAGTGGCTGGAAAGCTGCCTGGCGGAGGACCTGGGTGTGTTGGTGGACAGCTGGCTGAATATGAGCTGGCAGTGTGCCCAGGTGGCCAAGAAGGCCAACGGCATCCTGGTCTGTATCAGGAATAGTGTAGTGAGCAGGACTCGGGAAATGATCATCCCCCTGTACTCGGCACTGGTGAGACCCCACCTCGAGTACTGTGTTCAGTT
>VZSZ01008501.1:33747-74094 GCA_013398815.1 Ibidorhyncha struthersii
GTGTCCTTCTGCTGTTGGGACCCCCCGAGCTGGGGGCAGCACTGCAGGGGGTTCTCCCCAGAGCGCAGCAGAGGGGCACAATTCCCCCCCTCACCCTGCTGGCCACGCTGCTGGAGATGCAGCCCAGGATGCCAGGGGCTTGCTGGGCTGCTGGTGTACATTGCCGGCTCATGGCCATCTTTTCCCCCCCAGCACCCCGAAGTCCTTCTCAGCCAGGCTGCTCTCCATCCCTCCATCCCCAGCCTGTATGGATACTAGGGGTTGCCCCAGCCCGGGGAGGGGAAGGGAAGGGAAGGGAAGGGAAGGGAAGGGAAGGGAAGGGAAGGGAAGGGAAGGGAAGGGAAGGGAAGGGAAGGGAAGGGAAGGGAAGGGAAGGGAAGGGAAGGGAAGGGAAGGGAAGGGAAGGGAAGGGAAGGGAAGGGAAGGGAAGGGAAGGGAAGGGAAGGGAAAGGACTAGAGAAGTACTAGAGAAGAGAGCATCTCCTCTGATGAGGGATGTCCCCACTTTAAGACTCAAGACAGCACTTCATGGATTGCCTAGCAAACAGAAGTAGACACCCACTTGAGGAACAGCCTTCTCTGTAGACATGATTGAGGTTTAACTGACACAGCAGAAAAGCAGAAGAATTAAATAAGAGTTGGATGTCACACTTCCAACCTCCTGAATTTCACTTAAGAGAGCCCACATTCAAGTGCCATAACCCAGACACAAGAATTGCATTTTCTAGCACACACACATAAAACCACACTCCCAAAAGAGACTGGGGTTGTACCTATGTCATTACAGCAATTGCAGGCACAGAGCATGGACATAAAGTATACGTGGCTTTTTTTTTAAGCATAGTAAACTACTGTCCCTTCTAATTAAATGTGATAAAAGCAGTCATTTGTGTGAGAAGATTTTTCAAAATCTAAGCCCGCAAATTCTCAGCTCCTAAACCAGTATCATAATGCCCCACACAGATTTCTAGTTCTTATAATTACTAAAATTATGGTCTACCTTGGACTGTACTAATGCAGAGTAAGGGGAGGAAGAAATACAAGAGCTATTGCCCACCCCCAAAGATCAGCTAGATCCCAGAAAACTCCACCACTCCGCCAAGCTGTCCTCTCCTTAAACACTACCCTCTCTAGATGGGTACCTCACACCCTGTCCACAGAAGGCTGATACCAGAACATAGAAGAAGATGTTGCAGGAACCTATTGCTACCTACTCATATAGTACTCATACAGAAATACTGGTATAAAGGGACCTACATGGAGAGCAAAGCCCATCTGGCAAGAGTGAGAGGAGAAGAACTGAGCCTTTCACTGAGAATCCAGCAAAGATTAGATGTCCAAATCTTAAGAAGTTGGCTAATACTACTTGGAGGCCACTAAAGCAGTCAGAATTTGATTTGGCCTTGCAACTAATGACAGAATTCTGATAATACAGACATAAAACCAATAGTTTTTACCCCACCACCCTGAAGGAGGTTATATCACTTTACCCCTTGCTCCTGACAGTATCCATATGCCATAAATGAGTTTAACTTCTCCCCCTAAAATCAGGTCCTTGACAATTGTGCCTTTGACTCTTGCAGAGCTACCGCTGGAATAATATTTCTGCCAACATGGGACAGGACACTGAGTTCTGGTTTCAGTGCTGTTTGCTTTGTGAGGCTCTGCTGGGTGACTGGCCCCATTGTTCAATACTGAGGCGGATACTCTGAGTCACTTCTTGTAGAAAATCTGTTTTCTATAAAGAACTGACAACCCCATGAGTCATTTACCTTTGTTACCAGTTGGAACCAAAGGGATGATGGAGGACAGGGTACTGAAAGCAGAAGCTAGCTTCCTCTGGGAGATAGTGAATTTGATCTTCAGCACAGCCCAAAGCAAGAGGAGCTCCAGAAAGGACACACACAAGCCCTGTGCTAATGGACCAGATTTGGGCTAGGAGTTTCTCTGGCCCAGACATAAAGAGGAGAGCTATTATGAGTTTCTAGGGGAAACATGCCTCAGAGACAGCCCTAAAACACGAAAAACATGAACCAGGCCATGGGTGTAACCCCACTTCCCCTGGGGATTAGCCTGTACTTCTCACCTTAAATTACTATATGGAGGTCATACTCAGATGAACAGACTTCTTAAATGTCATGTGTCATGTCATGTTTCCAGAAGGACACTCTGAACCAACTCCTATCTCACTGTCTCCTGTAGCTAGTCTGGGACATCATGTATTTACAGGACAGAACTGCACTTTCTCTTCCACTCCATGATTGTACATGTCCAATTCCAACTTGATCTACTGGATCCAGTGCCTGAAGTCCCAGAGTGGAGAAAGACCATGCCATTGCAGAGTTGGCTTTGACCCACAGCCTGTCATCTGGCCTTCCTTGCATCTGCATCCTGACTTTACAAAACCCTAAATCCTCCTGTGACATGACCTTAATGGTGAACACACACCCAGCTCCCCAGACATGTTCCTGCCGTGTGCTGTCCTATAGAGCACCTCACCTTAGGAGATCTGCTCATTGAAAAGATGCTCGTGCCACACCAGTAATAAGTGATTACACCTTTGTTCACATACTGATCCCTCTACTTTGTCCAAGATTTGAAGAAATGGTAAGCAAGAGCAGCCTGTTTTCCACACTTGTTTGCTTAATCCTCACCTATCTGGTTGGATGTGTACAGATCCAGAGCCTGCACAGACCACTCTGGGTTGTATGGATGTTATCCCTCCTTCTTCATCCAAATCACAGACACGCAGTCCAGGACAAAGTATAACCCATTGCTGGCAACAAAAAGGATCTAAAACCATTCCTGCTGCAACATCTGCCTGATTTCTCAGCTCTGCACTGAGCTCTGGGAGAAATGCTATCTGGTTCCCTGAACATGGAAATGCCTGCGTTCACAGTCTGGGTGGGATTCCCTCTGCGGCTTCCAAAACACCCCATCTGAGAAAAGATAATAACTGGAGAAGAGCCCAAAACCACAGAACTGGGACCTGAACTCCTCTGCTTAGATCAGTTCCTCTACTCCCTTCTGCAGGAGCAAAACTGCTGCGAGGCACCTGCGAAATGAAACTGATGCCTCAGCAGAGAAAGAAATAGCCTTGCAATGATTAAAGCCAGTTGCGCTCAGCCACAGAGGAACTCAGCCTGTGTCCATGTCCTTTTAGGGGTTGATTTCATGTGCCTTGCTGAGTTTGTTTTCCACCTGGTCTCCTAAAGACATGAGGGTATGTGCTCTGACTGTGGCTTCATGCAAGTAGGAACACCTGTCTGTCACCTTGCTGCATCCCCTTGCAGATTTCACCCCATGTGCCAATGATAGCTAAACTTGAGATAAAAACCCACAAGTTTCTACTGGGCTTAATGAAAATCAGCATCCAAATAGAGCTGAGAGGCTTGACAACTTCTCCTGCCTAGAGAAAAGCTGCGGCGAGAGCTCCAACTTTATTAATGACCAGCGAGATCACGTGGAGGAAGATTTATGGAGCCTCCAAGCAAGATAAATTGTTCTTCTTGGTTGGAAGAATCCAATTCCAGCCCCAGAGGAGCTTACGGTGCTCTATAAGGTTGAAGCTTACACACGGCCTCCTGTACAATTCAGTGAAAAAAATCAGCCAGCCTTAAAACACACTGGAGAGCAGACATCCTGGTTTCCACTGAGCAGAAAATGGCTTTGTTTGGTATGTGTGGAGCAATTTGGGGGTCGGCTAGGGTTTTTGAGCTGTGGGACAACTAGCAACACATTTTCAGGCATTTTTCTTAAACCCTTGAAAGGTGAAAGATCTTTTTAGCTAAAAGAAGGCTTATTTTTAATAAAAGTGAACAGAAGGCAGGGGGAGGGATAAAGTGGCTATGTGCTCAGCAAAGGATTTGAAGAAACTTAAGATTAACCAATTTGGTCTTAATAAATTTCCACCATTCACTGCCAGTTCTGCCTTGAAATGAAGGTCATTACAAGCACTGACAAGTGTGACCTTCTTCTCCCCAAAATAAGTTTAAGCGGATTTCTGCGGTGTATGCTCAGCACTCTGCGAGAAGATCAACTTCTGCAGAAAACATTAAAGAACCATCAAGGAGCAAGAAATTCCCGTAAACTTTTCCATAGAAATATTTCTCGGGATATGAGCCAGCTGCAAAATTGAGCACTGAAGAGATAACCTTTTGGAGATGTCTAATATGTTGTCCCCAGCAAAGAGATTTCATGTTCGTGATGATGACAACCTTTCGCTATCAGATGAGATAACTCCCCTGTGCCTGAGTTGTAGAAATTGTAGAAGAACGATTAATAAGGGCTGGCATTCATCATTAAAAGGGGAAGAAGTGCTTGGATGGTACATCCGTTTTCAGGCTGAGAAACACACTGGATTGTGAGTTATATGAGCAACATAGAATTGTACACAACAACGTATACCAGTGAGTGGTCTGTGTGTGCCTCTGTGTAATTTACTGCCATCTCATTGATGTGGTCAGATTGGAGTATTATTTGTAGGCATATTACAAATCTTTGCTGGCTTTAAGGAAAGGAAACATTTACATTGGCCAGACATTTGGGATAATAAATCAAAAACTCAGCAATCCATTAAAACAATGTAGATAGGAACCTGAAGGCAGATTTCTGGACAAATTTCAGAGCCCCTGTTAGGGAGAAATTAAGCAACAGAAGGGCAGGGAACTTGACATACTGATGGTGCTATTTCAAATCCTTCTTTGAATGGACAAAAAGGATCTTCACTTGCTGTGGGTGGGTGCGGAGGCTGTCCTGTCACCTGCTGAGTTCCTGTCCTGCAAAATAACAGGGATGAGACCCCCCAACTGGAAAAGAGCCTCTTTCACCCTCTTCCATGCTCTGCCCATTGCAGTAGGATCAAGTGAACAGGGATTTCAGATCATGTAGGATGGCCTTGTCATGAAATGGGGTGTCCACAGGGCCAGAAAGATTCAAGGAACATACGAGGGAGATTTTGACATGGGCTACAGTCTGCAGCAGGTGTGTCATGACCACAGCAGAGAGATCTGTACAAAAGTCTTGAGTAAGATGGCCTTGAAATGGGGGAAAGGGAAGTCCAGACTCCCACCGGGCAACTTGATAAAATCTGGCATGTGCCAAAATGTGCTACCAGTCCAGGCCATCCAGAAGGCGACCTCTTCACTACCACTCTGGTGAGACAGGACAAGATGGACCAGCAGCTTTCCATGGCAGTGCTGTGATTGGGAATTTTGATCCAAAAACACCACGCCGCCTGCGCCTGTGTCTGCGTAATCGGAAACCGTTCTGAGAGGGGACGGTGGTACAAGAGAGCTTGTCCTTTTGATGTCTGACGTTACAAATGATTCGCAATGAGCCTGGACCATTTTTGCACCCTCCAGGCCAGCGTTTTGAGGCCCCAGGAACTGACAGTGGAAATTGCATGACTGATTTGTTGGAGATTCTCATGGTCATTATTTTTAGATCATCTGTGTGTGGTGGAGTCTTTACCTCAGTTTAGTATGAGTCAGTTGGAATCAGCTACTCCGTTATGTTATACAAAAGCTCTTATTTTCTCTCAAAACTTTGGCAATGAACATACCAGAGAACTGTTAGCTTCCTTGGCTCTAAGTGATAACTGAACTACATAGTGCCAGAAGTAAAATGCATTACAAAAATGTGCTCAGGGGAAGAAAAGAGCTATAAAAAGTTTTGTAGGTACTACACATGGCACTGCGGCAGACTGGAAATAGATGGGTCTTTTAAGCCGAACAGACTGACAGGAGCTACAGAGGTGCCAGAAACAGTGGTGCTACTGTTAAAAGAAACAAAACGCCATGTGCAGTTGAAGCTTAATGGATAAAATTTGGTGTTTCCACTGCTGAGTTAAAATCAATAAGAGGACTACATAAGGTAAATGCTTAAATCAATTATAAACTGGATAACTACCTCAGGAATAACACGAATGATCTGTTAAGCTCTTGATCTCCTCACAGACGGTAATTATCAAAAGTGCAAAAAGATCAAAGCAATTGAGGAAGGATTTGAGGATGTTTTACTGAGAATAGAGAATTTCCCAACACACTGTGGAATGCCACCTGATGATTAATGGTTTCTGAAGGGTTCCTATTACCAAAGGGCAGAGTCTAGAAGAGGAGTTTGACGTCTTTGTTGCCCTGGGAATAACAGCAAGAGTAGAAAAATCAACAATGTTGATAAGATCACTGGTTCTTGTCAGGAGGAAGGAAGGAAGGAAGGAAGGAAGGAAGGAAGGAAGGAAGGAAGGAAGGAAGGAAGGAGGAGGAAGGAAGGAGGAGGAAGGAAGGGAGCTAGAACCCTGTGCTTATAAATAAGTCCCAAGGAAACTAAATAAAAATTAATAAAGGGGAAAAAATCTATTATTTAGAGGAAATGAATTTCTGGGAGAAAACGCTTCTCTTTTTTATGCTTGATGTAGAACAAAACTCTGATCTGCATTTATCACTGTTCAATTATGGAATGTGTTTACTGAAGAAAGACATCTCCTGACATTTGTTCGACGGAAAATGAGAGGGGGAAAAAGTGCTCTTAGAAGTGATGGCAGGCTCACGGGGACATGCAGATGTACAGAGAAATATCCCCATGTATTAGAAGTTCTAGGATCTACCACTGCTTCACAGAGACAAAAATGTGAAACAACATGAATATCTGTGATATCCCATCAGACAACCTTTGTGAAGGTTTAACCATGGTAAATGTAGGAAAAAATTGCGGTACTCAGTGGAAAAACTGGCCAGAAACTCTTCTAGCTGATGAAACAAAATAGGAGGGATTCATTTCTGACCCAGGAAAAAGGTAAAAGCCAATAAAGCCTTTTGGTGTGGTAGTCTGTCTAGATGGGAATGGGTTCAGGGCAGCTCTGGATGCTCTGGCGTTGGATGCTGTTGAATTTGTAGTGAGATGGATATGAGCTTAGGCTGACTTGACTTCAAAGACTTTGATGAAATATCAGGTACAGCATTTGCAATCCCCAAAAACATGACCTTAAAGATCTTTTGTATATCTGAGTGGCACAAATGTTAATAAATTGATGTTTAGCCAATACCAAAAGATATTCTAATAACCTGTTAAATGACTGCAAAGGAATATGGAAATGCTTTGTAGTATAAAATAAAAAAAGTAATTTGTAATAATAGTGCTTTCTCAATTTCCTGGACACAATTCCTTTAACTGTTCTGATTGCCTACTTCTGTGGGGAAAAGAAGGATAGATTACGAGAGGGAAAACAATAAAAAAAATGAGATTGCCAGCAAGGCTTTTCCTCTTTATGACTATTTCTTTGCTTTTGCTCATAATGAATATTAATTCCTGCTCTTCATTTCTTCTTAACTAAGTCCAGGTCTATAATCAAGAGTCAAATCTAAAAAGGGAAAGCTCCCTCAGTCCCACGCAGGCATAGAATTTCTTCTTTTCCCTAGATAAAATTCATTCAAACAAAACCTGACATTTTTGAGTCCTAGGACCTGGTACAAAAAGTGTTCACCATCAACAGACCAGAGTGCTGAAGGTGCCACAAGGGTGGTGCAAGAGCAGATACAGGTTTACGTGGTAGCCCATCACACCTCAGCAATTACTTGAACGCCGAACATTGCTTGTTACTTCGGTTAATGATATTGTCATAAGGAGCTGCAGTTCTAAATCATATTAATTTGAATTGTCAGTTATGTTATGTCAAGCTGGAAAAGGCAGATGCAGGGAATTGTTCCTTTAACAGACTGTGGCATAATCCAGCTGGAATGGCCTATTGCATTAGGCACAGCTTATGCTGTGCAATGTGGGAGAGGTAAAACTCAGAGCAGTCAAGGTGACCTCTGCCAGATATTTTGGCTTTGTTTTTTAAGTAATTTGGATAAATGCATGTCTGAGAACAGAATTTCTACCTGCAAAAGCAGTGTGCTGCATAGAATAAAAGATGAACTATTAGACTTAGTAACAATGAACACAGTTAACTCTCGCAAGACCACGCGTAAAATGGAAAATGATCTCAACGTGTAAGCCTGCTTCAGATTTGGAAATATCTCTGTCAAGTCTTGGGACCTTCCTATTGGTTGGAAGGAAGCCCAGCTTAGACTAAACACTTATTTAGACCCTCCACATGGATGTTGAAAGATTTTCAAACACTTAAAGATTCAGGCAGCTCCCAGCAGGAGAAAAATGGAAATAGTTCCGTGAGGACCTATTTTAAGAAGGGAAGGGTCTCACCCAACTTCTAAGTAGCTAAAAAGTAAGAGGGAGAAGTTTTGAAACTCCTTGAATGCTTCCAACGTTGAGCCAAAATGGGGGCTCTCCTGGCTGTTGTGTGGTCTTGCCGCACCCCGAAAAAGAGCCAAGACCTGTTGTGCAAAATTATAAACCAGCCCTTTAATGGTTTTCAGAGGGTACACTCACTCAAATAAGCCCTGCTGAGCTCATCACTAGGCCAGGACATAGCAGTTCTGGACCCAGCTGTTTTGCAAAGCAAAATATTTGCAATGTGTCCAAGCTCCATGAACCGGCTTCTCTATTTGCCAGAAATCGAGAACTGATTTAGTCTATTCACACAGCAGTTCCTTCATCACTCCTCTGCTCCACTAAAAGGGAGGTGGTCCATATCTGTCTCCCAGAAAAGTTGCCAAAAACGTGAGCTATTCATTTCTAAGAAGAAAAAACCCTCCCTGGACAGCTGTTAACAACCAACTCCCAGAGTGTCTGATGCATTTTTTGTCCTTTTTCTTTAAGCCCTTGGGTTTGACCAACCCTGCAGCCCAGTCTTGAAGCTGTCTCTGTTTCCCATAACTCTTAAACAGTATCTTGGGCCAGTTCTCAACTGAACTGAATCAGTTTACCTCCAGGGACCTCAAAAGGACTAAGCTGATAGATACCAGCTGAACATCTCTGTCTCATCCAAAAGGTTCTGCTGATTTACACGCACAAAGGTCTGAATCAGTATGTCTCAAACACCTGCCTTGCTTTTGTGATAGATCTTTGGCTGCTATTAAAGTTCAGCATCCTCTAGGAGCATCTCCTAGTAAACCTGGCCAGCAGTACTGGGTCAGACAGAAAAACACAGCTAATCTTGAAAACAAGTGCATTTAATGGAAATAATTTGGGAGTGTTTTCTGTGGAGGAATCCAAAAGTTTCCCCTTTTCTCAAAACTGTTTTCCCGGTATTTTTTCCTCCCTGCAGGTATTCTCAGGTACTACAGGCAACATTCCTTAGAAAATCCCTGTGCGTAGATGCAAATTAACTCAGCTACCCGTTTGCACTCCCCTTCTTAACTGAGGTACAGGTACAAAGTCCATTGACTTTAGCAGGATTCCGTCTTGAAACCCTTGAAATATCAGCCTTTTGATTAATCCTGCCCAGTATCCATTTTCCGTCTTACACAGCAAACCTGCATTGACTTAGGCATCTTGAAGGCAGAAGCAAGCAAGGAATGGAGGAGGGAGGCTGAAGGGAGGAAAGAAGGGCAAAACACCAATAGTTTTGCAACCCATTGGGCTTTGGTTTTACTGCTGCTATATTTGAAGTGAGAAATTCTTTCTGGAGATAATAACATCTGTTTCTGTGGCATCTCTCTCTCATCTGGGGCTGTTCTTCATTTCCACTCCAGCTTCACAAGAATGCCCCCATAAGAATGCCTTTTTCTTTCTCCTGTTTTCTAATGACAGTGCTAAATAAACAAAGGAATACATCAATCGCTGTGATCAGCTATTTGGACTGGATATTCCAGTATCCTGCTTCAGACATTGTCGTATCAAGCACTTCATCACAATATCCAGTTTGGCTGAAAATCAGAATGTCTATCAGAAAGAAAAAAAAAAAAATGAAGCTACATTATGTTTCACCCAAAAGAGCCATGGATGTCACACATAAGAGAAAAAATCCATCTTGATGTGAGAGGCAGTTTGATAAATTCCTAGGCAAGTTTAAATTACAAGCTACACTATAATCACTGAACTCCGTGAGCCAGGAGGCTCTTTCTAATCGTGAGTTTGAAGCAGGTGTAAGTCTCCACAGATCTTGGTGGCAGGCAGTTTTATTTGACTGCAGAAGGAACGATTTCTGGCCTCACGCCAACCGAGCTCTGCAGCAGTACTCAAGTTTCTGAGGACTAAAATGTTCCTTTGTTTGCATCTGAAATCCTCTTAGAGAAGCTGAATGGCAGGGATGAGAAAGTAAAAGCACCCTGCCCATTCCTCTGCAAGGCCGTATCCTCATATCCTCGGCTAGAGACAAAAATTCAGGAGAGCAAGGCTTAAGGTTTGACTCTGCCAAAGACATGGCCTAGGTCTGGAAGTTCACAAGAGTTAGTCCCAGGACAAACCTTTTAGGTCCCAAGCTAGGTAATGATATTTCCTCTGCTTAGTGCAGCTTTCATCCCTATCAATAGATGATATGTGAGAAATGCATCAGGACTGGTATTTTGAGGGGTAGCTTGGTTTCTCTTATGAGGTCTCCTGTCAGGACGTTGCCCCCGCTAAAGCTATGCCTGGGCCTCCTCACACAGCTGATCATGCACTCTGTGCTGACATGTCAAGCCCAGGGAGAGATCACAGGGCAGAAGAAAGGCTGTGGTGCAACCCTGTGAGACAGAGCTCTAATTGTATCAGTCCTGGCACAAGATTTCCTGAGGTCTAATAGAGACCAGTGAAGTTCCTTCTCACTTAACTCCAGTCTTTGGCACTGCAGATACCTATAGCTGTTCTGGAGCAGAAATAGTCCCTCTAAGGAATGATTCATCCAATTAAGAAGCATCCAGTGATATTTTTAGGCACTGGGGGAGAGCTTGACTGTCTTCTGGTTCTGAAGGATTTCACCCGCTCCTGTCCTTTTTTCCACCTGCTAACCCAGTGTCGATGTCTTGGATCCCACAGTGGTCTCAGACAGCACAAGGTTCCTACACATCATTAGAATCATAGAATTGTTGAGGTTGGAAGGGACCTTTAAGATCATCAAGCCCAACCATTAACCTAACCTGACAAAACCACTTCTAAACCATATCCCCAAGTACCACGTCTACCCTTTTTTTAAACACCTCCAGGGATGGGGAATCCACCACCTCCCTGGGCAGCCTATTCCAATGCTGGATAACCCTTCCAGTGAAAAAAAATTTCCTAATATCCAACCTAAACCTCACCTGGCTTAACTTGAACCCATTTGCTATTGTCTTGTCACTTGTCACTAGGGAGAAGAGGTCAGTCCCCATCTCTCTACACCCTCCTTTCAGGTACTTGTAGAGAGTGATAAGGTCTCCCCTCATCCTTCTCTTCTCCAGGCTAAACAGCCCCAGTTCCCTCAGTCGTTCCTCATAAGACTTGTCCCCCAGACCCCTCACCAGCTTTGTTACCCTTCTCTGAACATACTCCAACACCTCAATGTCCTTCTTGTAGTGAGAGGCCCAAAACTGAGCACAGTACTCAAGGTGGGATCTCAACAGTGCCGAGTACAGGGGGATGATCACTAACCTAGTCCTGCTCATCACACTATTCCTGATACAGACCAGGATGCCGTTGGCCTTCTTGGCCACCTGGGCACACTGCCAGCTCATATTCAGCCAGCTGTCCACCAATGCCCCCAGGTCCTTTTCTGTCAGGCAGTTTCCAGCCACTCCACCCGAAGCCTGTAGCGTCCATGGGGTTGGTGTGACCCAAGTGCAGGACCCGTTCCTTGGCCCTGTTGAACCTCATACCGTTGGCCTCGGCCCATCAGTCCAGCTCCCCAGATCCCTCCGTAGAGCCCTCCTACCCTCAAGCAGATCATTAATTCAATCCGCCTCTAGATGCCTGCATGAGATTAACTTCTCCCTAGAAGGCTCCATTTTTCTGCATTGACAACAAAAGTGAGGCAAGTGCAACTTGTTCAAATGGAGACATCTACTTTATAGGCATCTAACATTACCTGTGAAGGATCTTAGCACTATCTTCAATGCCATTTCCAAGGCCAGGATCTTTTGAGCATTCAAGCTGAGACAGGTTTGTTCAGTTGCGTAAAAAAAATGGGGACTTATTCCTAGCCACAGGTCCAAACCCTCTGCCTGTACTGTTACGCAGTGATTCAGATGGAGAACTGATCTGATTGAAAGTGATTAGCAATTAGTGTGGTCTCATAAGGGATGATTTGGAAATGCATGGCTGTGGGTAGAAGGGAGGGTAGGACTGGTTTTTATAAAAAAATAAAATTGCAAATAAAAATTTTCTTCATGACAATAAGAAAGCAGAGCCTGAGCCTGTACTGTTGGTTAAGATCAGTCTGTGAAGCCAGTTCCCTAGGATAGTTTTCTGACTTTCTCCTCAAACAAGGAACCACAGGATGTTCCCTTCCCTGTTGGTGACAGAGTGGCCCATCTCCCATCAGGTGGTAAAATAGCATTCCCGCTCTCCAAGCTGCGAGCAGAGCAGGCCCCTTGGCTGGTGATTCAACTCTGAGAGTCACCAAGTAAGACATAAGATACAGGCAAGTAGGAAGCAAGTGGGGAGGAAACTATGAGAAGGATAGTTTGAAGAGATAAGAAAACAGCATGCAAAGGCAGTTCCCACACAGACTTTCTCTAGCACATCTGTAGTACCAGAACTCAGAGCAAGGGGCATCTCCCAAGCAGAAGAGCATGCATGGAGTCGTGCAGTGGGCAGAGCAGAGGTGACACCGTAGGTGCCTCTGACACCTGGGGCAGCATTCATCTTTCTTCAAGGTTCATATATGGATTGCATGGATGTCCCTCTCCACAAAACTATCTTTATGTCTTCAGTTTACAAAGCACTTTAAGTTGGGGTAGTCTACAGACTACCCAGAGAGTTTAAAGTCAATAGAACCACTAGATCAGCTCATCCAAACTGTTCTTCATCACAGGCCATGGATAATAACACTAGGGAAGAGCTTCAACAGTGAGATCCAGGGACAGTGTCAGATGAACACTGAGCACATCTGTGGCACCGTTAGATCTGCCATACCCCAACAGGAATAGGCTGTAAACAGAGACCCCTGCCAGATGAAATCAAAGGGAATGTCCGGGTGCTAATCAGGTGCTAATCATCTCTCTCCTAAGGCATGGAGCAGAGCAACTGGTTCCTTCTGAAAGACGACTGTCATTTGCTTCCGTATTAAAACAAGCCTGTTCAAAGATTGGTAATAAGAGCAAGGGGACCTTCACCTACGATAAAGTTTGAAACGAAATACTAAGGGAATTAAGGTTATTTTGAAGCACTCAGATCTGTGGGAAAGGCTACATTTGGGAGGCAGTGATACTGTTGGACTACCCCAGCGATGCTGCTAGAGACTGGCATGGGAGGAGAGGAGTCATTCCACTGTGCAAGATGTTTGCAACAAGATGGAACAACCTAAATAAACTGTGAATGTGGGGTTCACATAAACATCAATACATTGAAGAAAAATGAAAAAGAATAAATGTTTATTTGAACATGTCCCCAGTTTTAAAACTGGTACCAGCTTGAAGAGGCATGAAACTGCTAATTGTTCTCTGACCACATACAATGGACCACCAAGGTTCACATGATGGAGGATGTATAATTTCTAGTCAAGCCACTTAACGTAAATCAACTCCATAAACTGAAAAAGAATAATATCTTATCTCTGACAGTGGCCAGAAACAGATGCCTACAGGAAACTATAGAAATGAGTACAAGATGAAAGTCTGCAGCTCAGGACCTTCCTAAGCTGGATGTGGTGTCTTTCTATTTAACAGCCCTGCATGATTTTTACCTTTCCTAGGTTTGTCTACCTCTTGAAACCCTTTAAACATTTAGCATCCACACCGTCTTCGACAGGTTTCATAGCTGAGCTATGCTTCATATGAGAAATTATCTCCTTTGGCTTCTTCTGAACTTGCTACCCAGCACTTCTGTTTGATTGCAGAAGTGCTGGTAGTGCAAAAGACAATGAGGAATAGTGCCCTAGTCACCTCCCTCATGTCATTCAGGATTTTATTAGCCTGCTGGAGCAGGTTCAAGCACAGCGCATTCCACACCTTGCCCAACTTTCCATCACCCAGCTGGCTCACAGGCAGGTTTTACGAGTATATTTCATGGTATCCTAATAAACCAGTCACACTCAGGTACAAAGACATCCCTAGTTCTCTGGAGCTTTCTATCTGGGACTGAGACTATGTTTGCAGAAATCCAATATGGAAAGTCCAGGGCTTGAGAACAGTTTTGGGTCTTGTCTGTGAGAACAGAAATAGCCAGAATTGGAAAAGGCAGGACAACTCATTTATGACTAGATCTTCATCTCTTTGAGCTCACCATAAAACTCCCACTGACCTGAGTGCTGAACAAATGTAGTCTGAAGTTCAAAAGTGTGCATGGATTTGATTTAGAGCAGGAATTCTGTCCTCATAAAAAATTATGGCAATATATCAAGTTTTTGCCTTCCTTTTCCCTGTTATCCTCACCACATCAGTGGCTGGACTGCAGGGTCCCACTCCAGTGGGTGGAGGTTATTTTTCAGATGTCAGATACATGAAAACTTCTCATCTTGTGCTCTGAAATCAATGATGCGATAAATTAATTTAGACTCTTTCTGTGGCTGGAGGGAAGGAAACTGGATGAAAGAAGAAAACGGGACTCTGTGTTGTTATTTTATTTTGTGGTCATTGAGGTTTTTGTGCTTGTTTTATACTACCCTTCAAGACTTTGATGCAAAAGGTTGAAATGTGTAAATAGTTCATACAAAACACATGTTTAGATAAAGAATATACTGAATTTTTCTTTCTCTATCCTTAGTCTCTCTTCCCGCTATGGAAAGAGACAATAAGAGCCTAAGGATGTCCGTTAGCAGCACACCAACATACACACACAGAGGCATGATAAGTAGCTCACCCCTTTTTAACACCCCTTTTAATGCCTGAAGGCCAAATCCCAGATCTCAAAACATGCAGAAGTCTCATGGAAGCCCTTTCTTGTAGGAGCAAAGTTTCAGGAAGAACTTTGGCTTCAAACCTGTGTCCTGAAACAGAAGCTGCCATTGCTTTAGTAATTTCTACATGTCTTGAACAGAGCTCATGCCACCTAGGATAAGGATAGTTCTAGATATCAGTTCCGGGACAGTATTCTCTGTTTTGCTGTCTTCTGGGTCCTACAGTTTAAACAGAAGTTCACCAACCTTGAGATGTTTGGAACAAACTATGCTGGACTCGGTGAATGACCGTGTCCCAGTGTAATGTTGCTTGTTTAGAAAATTTCTCTGCACTTTCTATTCTCATTAGGAGAGCCTTCCTCTGCCAAGTAAATACTGTGCTTTGAAGGCTAGTCGCTCCCTTATGGATGCTCTAGAAAAACTCCCTCTGTTTCTGCGGCAGGCAAACTAAACCTACAGCAAAGGGAAATTGCATAATAGCTGTAGGTCTATTGACTGGGTAAGAACTGCAAAAGATATCCCTATCTAAAATCTTTAGAGTGTGACAATTACCCACGCTTGGCAGCGTAAGATGAGGGGATCACATTTCTTCCAGACCTCCCACTAAAATATGCAGCAACCCCACATGAGGCTGTGTTTTTTATTGGGAGCCCTTTGAAGCCATTCATAGTGCCACAAATGAACTCTGGCATTATTATTCCTTATAAAAGGACGGGGCAGGAAGGCAAATATCTTCTGACAATGACAGTGCTCTTGATATTTTGGCCTTATAAGCAACCATAAGTACCAAAACAGTCAATTACCACCCCAGTTCAGCTGTAATCACTGTGGAAGAGCCCATTTGATAATCATGACTATTATTGCAATGACACTGGGAAAGTCAAGCACTTCATGGTGCGTAGGGACCTCGAGGAACAAAGAGAAGATTCTTCACCCTGTTGTAGGCATACAATCAGAGTTGGTTACATCGCACCTCTTGGACTTCCTTTACGATGGACAGAAAAAAGTCAGGCAAGTCCTCAATTTAGGTATCTCCTGCTTTAGGAGTACATGCCAAGGCTACACCAGCTCTGTGCGCTAATGCTGTTGCTTAGTCTTGGGAATCCAGTGGTAATGGAGATGCTCCAGGGTATTCCACCCAAATTCCAGCTGCTGCTCCAAGAGGATGTAAGGCGTTCATACACACAGTGTCGTATCTGCCGTTCCCATGTGGAAATCTCGGATTTCCTAGGAAGTGTAAAATGCCAAAAAGTACTTATGCTTAGTGAACTGTATTGAGTCCTTTCACCATACAGTGACATCTACATCTGATCTCACTTTAGACTTGATGGAAATTCAGTGAGCGTCATTAATGAAGTGAACAGTGAGAGTCTCTTATTCTACATATTAGAGTTATAAATTCTACATATTCTTATTCTAGTAGTTGTCCACAAGGATCAGATAAACTGAAGGCTTTCGGTGAAGAATGTATAGTGTGAAACAACCTTGCATTGGGAATGAAGACAAGAAAGCAAGACTCCCCATTCTCAGGGGTATTTTTAATCTAGATTGTAGCAATCAATGTCAAGAAATAACATTTTTACATGCATTTCACACAAAGATAAAGGCTAGGATTCAAACTCTCAGCTCTTAGCAGCCGTGTTGTTCCTCTCTACCAATGCAGTAGAGAGGATGTACAGGAAGTACAGATGAACCTTTTGGAATTGTTACCACCTTTTCAGAGGGTTTATCATCTGAAAACTGCAACAATCAAGATTTAAAAAAAAAATGAACAGAAATACTCAGGCACTCATCTTTCCCCTAAAATAAGTAGGAACCCAGATTCTGTACTGAACTGTCTTTGGGAACCCAGTCTGGATTCACTTCAGCACCTGATCTCTCTTGTTTCAGCCTCCAGAGTTTCTCCCAGACCAGACTCCATAGATCTTCCAACTGGTCAAAGCTAGAATGGGATCTTGGGGGGGAAGATGAAACAAAGGCTGTGTTTTGGACACCAAACCTGGGGTACACCAAGTATGGGGAGTATCAGCTGACTCTGCTTGCAAACTTATCACCAACTTGCTACCATGACACCCTTAATGAAAGTGCCAGAGAGCAAAAAGCTATGAAATACGCAAATGTGTCACCTCTGTGTCATTGACCCTATGGCTAACCATGTTTGAACGATTGGTTGTTCACTGCTGACCCCATGCTGTTTGCTTGTCCTAGGAGGGACTAGAAGATACTACCCAACAAGTCCACAGCCTTTCTGTATCCAAAAGTGTCCAGAAAGGTCCAGCTTGCCCTTAGTTGAGTCACCAATCTCTCAGGAACTCTGTTTTGGAGAAAGGGAAGCCCAGATTCTTCCACTGACTGTTGCGATTATTTGGTTTCCATTAAACCTTGTTTTGAAGACGTAAGCCAGCATCTGCTTGAAGAACAGTGACTTCATCCCTCTGTGTTTCAAGTCCCCAGCTGGGGACTGAAGGAGATGCTACACTCTCTATTCAGAAATTCATCAAAGATTCAGAATTCAGCAGAGACTCTGTTTTTGAGCCCACGCTTTTGCAGCACCTGACTCAGCAAAGCCACCGGGTACTACCGTAATGCAAACAGCTACTTGCAATAAAGAATAGAAACAGTTTGTTGTCTTTCTTTGCCTTCCAAGAGCTGTTTATTCAATTCTGAATAGTTAAGTAAAAATACTTAAAAGAAACAACAGACATACATTACAAGAGTCAGCCAGCCATTTCAACCAGAAGGATTGATGCCAAAGCTGAATCTGTTAGTCTATCATTATTTTTCACTTGATTAATCCAAACCCCATCAAAGCCTGTTCAAAGACTCTCACTGTCTTTCATGGGGTTTGGATCAGCTGTTTTGCAGTTTTCCCAAAGCAAACAAAACCAACGTGATGAAAGAAATGTGAAGAGACAGGAGAAAGGCAAAGATGAAAGCTAGACATTGAGCATCTCCTGATCAGGAGGCAACTTTATCCCTTGGGATCACAAAAAATAAAATAAAAATATGTTTGGAGAGATTAACAAATTCTGAAAGACAGGATAGAGCCTGCAGCCCGTTTACTCATATGTGAGAAGGGCTCTGTGCAGTTCTTCCTCCACGGTAAGCACAGGGCTGATTTCCCTTAAATGAAAGCTTGTGCTTACAGGGAGTTACCAGGATCAACAGAGGAGCTTTTAGCTCTCTACTTCACTTGTTGTCTGGTGAGTTTGGTACAGATCTTCTGCAGGACCCTGGTCACATCTGCCAACCTTCTGTAGTTTTCCCATATACCTTGAGTCTATGGATATATCTTGGGCATAAGGACAGAGGATGCTTATTTGTGGGCAGCCAAATGTCATGACATGTGTGTCAGTGAGACCCATGGTAACTTCTTCTCTGCGTGTTTAAGACAACTGTTTGGAGCTGTAACCCACCAGTTCAGGAATCGCAGCCAAATGCATACACAAGGAATTGATCGTCTTTCCTTATAACAGAATAACACCTAAAGGGAGTAAATCATAGAATGGTTTAGGTTGGAAGGGACCTTAAAGATCATCTCGTTCCAACCCCCCTGCCATGGGTAGGGACACCTCCCCCCAGCCCAGGTTGCTCCAAGCCCCATCCAACCTGGCCTTGAACACCTCCAGGGAGGGGGCAGCCACAGCTTCTCTGGGCAATTTGGTCCAGTGCCTTAACACCCTCAGAGTGAAAAATTTCTTCCTAATACCTCATCTAAATCTCCCTTCTTCCAGTTTGAAGCCATTCCCCCTCGTCCTATCACTATGTGCCCTGTAAAAAGTCCTTCCCCAGCTCTCCTGTAGGCCCCCTTTAGGTACTGGAAGGCCACAATAAGGACTCCCCAGAGCCTTCTCTTCTCCAGACTGAATACCCCCAACTCTCTCAGCCTGTCCTCATAGGAGAGGTGCTCCAGCCCTTGGATCATCTTTGTGGCCTTCCTCTGGACCCACTCCAACAAGTCCACGTCTTTCCTGTTGGGGGCTGCAGAGATGGACGCAGTACTCCAGGTAGAGTCTCACCAGAGCAGAGTAGAGGGGAAGAATGACCTCCCTAGACCTGCTGGCCTTGACCTCCCTTGACCTGCTGGCCACACTGCTTCTGATGCAGCCCAGGATATGTTTGCCCTTCTGGGCTGCAATCACGCATTGCCAGCTCATGTTGAGCTTCTCATCAATCAGCACCCCCAGGTCTTTCTCCTCAGCGCTGCTCTCCATCCATTCTCCAAATGTATCAGCTGCTCTATGCAGTCCACAATGACAGATGGAAACCCAGTTAAAGCATCATTAAAGTTTCTTCTGGTCACTTTGTAGCATCGGAAGGTCACACATATAACACGAGCTGGCTAATTTGGAACTCGCTACCTAAAAAAGATTAATTATTCATGGAACTGGAATTTGGTGGTTTCTGAAGGATTGGCGATCGTAGCTTGATAACAGTCCATATAGGACAAAGGAAGTGTCTCAACCCATCATTTATATTTTTGGTACTTCTGAAAGGCCTCTTGTCTTTGGCCTGGAAAGATTAATGAGTAAAATCAATTGAGAGGAGGAAAAGCAGATGTAAAATGTACATGGACTCTGGGAGTTTTTTATTAGATATCTAAGGAGGTGTGATTTCACAAGGACAGTTGGCAAAGTAAAACCAGAAAGAGTCAGAAAATCAATATAAAATAAATGAAAAAAAAAACACCAAAGACTAGAAGTGGGAGATTTTGAGGGGCACAGAGGTAAATAATGGAGTTTAAGAGCCTAGAGCATTCCTGTCTGAAAGGGTCTGTTTAAAAGAGCTTTTAAAGTATATCTGAAGCAAAAAGTTTGTGGGTAGAAGTAAAACTATGCCTAATAATAGAGAAAAGATAAAGCTGCTCAGCAGCACTGTAGAAAAAGTTAGAAAATATTTTGCAGTGTGAGGGAGTGAAAAAGCGTAACCTTTTCCTTTTATCAAAAAGAAGATTTGGTCTGTTGATCTTTCAACTCAAAATGAGATGCTTGATCTACTGGTTCCATCAGTTTTAAACCTTCTGGGCAGTTTGCAGTCCGCAGTGATCAAAACTGCTTTATAAACTGAGAGCAGGGATATAGTCACACCTCGAGGGCACCCCACAAACTCTGCAGATGGGACTTGAAGGAAGATGAATGATCACCTGGAGCAGGAGTGAGACCACAATATAAGAGGGATTTAAAGTAAGTACTCTCACTTCCAGTGACCAGACCAAGGGAGTATATGCAATCAGTTGTGCTGACAAAGGGGAGCAAAGGCAATATCTTAAAACACATTAATGCCTTCATTTGCAGGAGTCTGACAGTTTCCAGAGTCCCACAGTAACAGCTCACCAAATGGACCATCGTTCCGCTCTTCATCCCTTAGCATCGACTAGTTTATCCGTCTCTCTTTTTTTTTTCCAGACCAGTTCTATCTGACATAGTATTTACACTTCCATCACAAACATACTTTTCTCTCTAAGAAATTTCTTGGGGTTTGTTCTCAATATTCCCTTTTCTTTCTGCACAACAAAAAGCAGGAATGGAGCACAACTCATATTTGACTTAAGCAGATGTGCTATCTGAAAATGAAAACCGTCTCACAAATAATGGCACTTTTCAATCACAATGTATTTGCACAGTGGATAAGGAACAGGAGAGTGTAGAAATAAGCATAGAGGTTGCTTTCTGAGATCAAAACATTCCAAAGTGCACTTAAAAGAGAATCTAGCTAAAGCAGTGCTGCAGGAATCAAAAAACAGAACGTGTTTCTGAAAAGGGCAAGCCTCAACAGAAAAAGCATACTTGTAGCTAAAGGGGCTGAATCCATACTATCTTTACATTGACTGGTGCAGGTAGATCAGTGCCAACAGAGTGACACAGATGTGATTCTAGATTAGCAAACTCTAGAAAGCACACGTGCATAGGCATCGCATGCCAAACATGCAAAATCCCCATGGGAGGCTGGTATTCCAGTAGGTAGACAGTGCACCTACTCCACAGCAGTTACCATTACTACTAAGAGGAAGAATGGATTAAAACAAGCCACACTGCTATAATACACTGGTTAAGTGAATGTATCTCATTCAATATATTCATCAACGACCTGGATGAGGGTACAGAGTATACCCTCAGCAAGTTTGGTGATGACACAAAACTGGTAGGAGTGGCTGACACACCATAAGGCTGTGCCACCATACAGTGTGACCTGGACAGGCTGGAGAGTTGGGTGGAGAGGAACCTACTGAAATTCAACAAGGGAAAGTGTAGGGTCCTGCACCTGGGGAGGAATAACCCCACGCACTGGTACAGGTTAGGGGTTGACCTGCTGGAAAGCAGCTCTGCAGAGAGACCTGGGAGTCCTTTGGACAACAAGTTGCCCATGGGCCAGCAATGTGTCCTTGTGGCCAAGAGGGCCAATGGTATCATGGGGTGCATTAAAAAGATCATGGCCAGCAGATCGAGGGAGCTCATCCTCCCCCTCTACTCTGCCCTGGTGAGGCTGCATCTGGAGTACTGTGTCTACTTCTGGGCTTCCCAGTTCAAGAAGGACAGGGAACTCCTGGAGACAGTACAGCGGAGAGTTACAAAGATGACCAAGGGAATGGAGCACCTCTCTGATGAGGAAAGGCTGAGAGACCTGGGGCTGTGTACCTGGAGAAAAGAAGGCTGAGAGGGGATCTCATCAATGCTTATCAATATCTAAAGGGCAGATGCGAGAGGATGGGGCCAGACTCTTTTCAGTGGTGCCTGGCAACAAGACAAGGGGCAACGGGCACAAGCTGGAACACAGGAAATTCGATCTGAACATGAGGAAGAACTTCAATATTCAAAACCTGCCTGGATGTGTTCCTGTCCAACCTGCTCTAGGTGAACCAGCTTTGGCAGGGAGGTTAGACTAGGTGATCTCTGAAGATCCCTTCCAACCCCTACCATTCTGTGATTCTGTGATCTTCTTCCTTCACCAGCTCTTCAGGTAGAGCCTGGCAAGCCTGGAAGGGTATAGAGACGAAGGAGTGGCTAAATATGTGCTGGTGTTGTGGAATGATTCCCTTGAAGATAATTTTGCCATGCACTGGGAAAAGCATATTTGATGATGCTCTAACTCATCACTGGTGTCAGTTGGGCTGTTTGTGCCACAGACCGAGGGAATGTAATGAAGTGCCCTGGACGTGCCTCCCCATCTGAGGACAGAAGTGTATCGTTCTGCTGCCTGTGTAAGCATCACCCTTTGAGCAGTGAGAGTTCAGGCAGCAAACAGTGAGTGTAAAAATACAAAGAAAGGCAATGTTGCAGCCACTGTTTTCAAAAGCTTGCTCACCCTAAGTGATTTCATATTTGGACTTTCCGCATAACAAGTTTTAATATCTTGGGCTGAAATATCCAGGCTAAGAAAGCCAGTGATCCAAATTCCTCCTAACTCTGTGATTCAGTCTGCCCCGTGGATGACATACCTCCAATGATGTACAGCCAAACAGAGGGAAACACTAGGCAGAAGAACATAGACTTTTGGCTGCTTGATTCTGGACCAAGGTACTGAAGAATTATCAATTCTTAACCTTTCACAAGAGTCAACTCTCCCTACAACATTTCTCAGTGAAGCAAAGCTTTCTTTCATGTATTTCCTTCTATGTCATTCTATTTCCTTCAGCCACACGCTGTAGCTTCTTTCTGAATTATGATTTGTAGACTCATAGAATGGTTTGGGTTGGAAGGGACCTTTAAAGACCATCAAGTCTAACCCCCCTGCCATGAGCAGGAACATCTGCCACTAGACCAGGTTGCTCAGAGCCCCATCCAGCCTGGCCTTGAACACCTCCAGGGATGGGGCATCAACCACCTCTCTGGGCAAACTGGACCAGTGCTTTCCCACCCTCAGCATAAAAAATTTCTTCCTTATATCTAGTCTAAATCTCCCCTCTTTCAGTTTAAAGCCATTATCCCTTGTCCTATCACAACAGGCCCTGCTAAAAAATTTGTCCCAATCTTTCTTATATGCCCCCTTTAGGGACTGAAAGGCCACAATAAGGCATCCCCAGAGCCTTCTCTTCTCCAGGCTGAACAACCCTAACTCTCCAAGCCTGTTCTCAGGATAATATGTCATTAATATATTAAAACAAAATATTTTTTATTTCCTACCCTTGAATACATCACATGTCCAAAGAGAGTTCAGAGTGGAAAACATGATTCCAAGATGGTCAGAGATTTCCAGAGCTACAGTACTCACAGTACTCCTACAAACATCTGCCATGGGTTAAAAAAAAAAAAAAAAAAAAAAAGAGAAAAAAAGGTTTATAACTTGGCTGTCAGTACATGAAAAATGAAAGTTGTTGCAAATCACCTCAAAATCACATGAATACTCCTAGGGAGCGAGGAGGTTGGAGCTAAGAAAACATGACTTTATTTGTGCTGCCAGTGGGGGAGTCTATGGTGTGGGTAGGAGCCACATTCAAGGCAGCTAGCGGAGAGAGAGGAGTGTTTTCCTTCCTGAGCTCCTGGAACTATTCTTTGGAGGCCTTAGATGACTGAGACAAAGTGAATGCTCTGGTTAGTGGCATTGCTGAGCTGTTTGGGTGTATTTATCCCACAGCATGACCCTCTGCCAAGCTTTATCCTTTATCATGGCTAAGGCATAGCGGTGTAGTGAACCATGACCACATCCATATAACCACAACTGCCATCCAGGACTGAACTTGAGGTCTTTGAACTGCAAACAGACCCTCCTACCGCTTGAGCTATAGAGCAACTGAAGGAAAATATATGTAGAGAAGATAGACTTAAGCACTTACACTCTAAGCCTTTTCTGCTCCAGAGCCCATAAATTCATAGGAATGAGGTGTTTCACCTATGCTTATTGCAATCCAGAACAGCCTGAAATTGTGCCAGTTTGGAGTATTTGGAGAATATTTCACCTCTATTTTCACTCTCTGGCAAAACACAGCCTAAGGAGAAATGAGTCTATAAACAGATTCATGCACAGATCCAACGGAAGCTGGTGATGTTTAACCACAGATGTGGAACCAAGCAAAAAAATTGTTGAGGTGACATTTTCCTTCTGAACAAGATGGTCATACAAATCTTAACACAGTTGGGCAAGGTAACTTCTTTGGACTATAGATGAAGGTGCAAAGCTGCAGGGACTTTTTCTACCATACCTGTTGAAGATGTATAGACATGACTGAGTTGCTAAACCCACAGGATCAACATATCTTTCTGTTTTTGACACCATTATGAGCACAAACAAGGGCTAGCGTATGTTGACTTTCTAAACAGCTTCACTCACTCTCATAACCTCTGTTCCCACTACCCACAGGAAGCAAGAACAAACTTAACAATTTCTCTTGGTTCTAAGCTGGGCATGTTTACAATTACAGATACAGCAAGATACAGCTTGACCTCAGGTTAACTTTAAATGAGTCTCCCACCATAGTAACATTTTTTTTAAGTGCCCAAAAAGGTAGCAAACTCAGTGAACTTCTAATATTTTTTGTTTCCTAATGATACTCAGTGCAAAGACAAATTGATGCAATGCCTATCATATGAGCCTATGATGTGACCTGCGCATAGAAAACACAGGTCGAGAATACTGAGCACTGCAGAAAAAAAAAAATCTCTCCCACAATATTGGTTTCTTCTTCATTCCTTGGAGATTTTTTGTGGATGGAAAAAGCTTAGAAATATTCATATTCAAGAAGGCACTCAGTGATAATTTTTATATAGCCTAAATGTCTGCGTGCACTTTGCACTGCTCATCACATCTAGTGCAGTAAACGTGAACTTCTTGAAAATGGGCTGGGTTTTGTTTTGGCAGGAGAAGAAGTTGGTTAGCATTCACTCTTAAGGGAGATGGGGCACAGAGGGAAAGGGGTGCGGAAGCAGGCTGTGATTTCGTACAGCCTCACTGTGTCTGCAAAGTGATCCTATTGATGCAAATCCTGTGTTTTGAAGCGCAAGTGCCAAACCTTGTGTCTATTGGAGCGCATCAGGCAAAACATGTTTGTGCCTCTATTCAACTGTTTGTTACAGATCTGCAAACTGAAATTGGGAAAAACCAATCAAGACAAGTGGTTGAGTTCAGTATCCTTTCTCTGACAGCGTGCAGTGAGGAAAGCACAGAAGAAACAAGACGAGGTTAAAGCTGCAGTTCCCATGGCTGTATCCTACCAGTTTTGCTAGTTCAGGAGCTTAGGGTTGTCTAATCCATTGGATTTATGTTCCAGGATTTTCTCTAATCCCTTTTTATCCCATTTAGGAAGTTGCTTTCCATAACATTCTGCCATTCAATTGTACATCTGAAATACTGCAGACTTTCTTCCTGTCTTTTCTGGGGAGGTCTCTCCACTCGGAGCCCATTGGATGCATTTTGCCTTCAGTCTTTAGAGGAGTCTTTCAGCGATCTTACCCTTCTGCCCTGTATCTTGTTCTCTATCTTTTTTTTGTGGACAGCAAGCCATTTATTTCCATTATCCTAAGACTGCAGTCTGACAAAAAAAATTGAAGCCAACACTGCTGCCAAGAGGAGCGGTCCTCTCTCCCCTTCTTGTGCCATCAGTATGGCAATACAGTGAGCCCCATCGGGAAATTGCTCTGTCCGAAAACTAACCAGCTAGCTCGGTCCGTTTCACTACACAGCATTGCATGGCTTGGTGATGGTAAAAGGCAGAAGAGTGAAAGCACTTTGTTAAGAAGAGGGGAGAGGGTGGGATCATTTTTTCTTCAGTAAGGAGCACATCCTTGCATCACAAGACTGCATGCTGAAACCTTCTCCCTACCCCCAATACCTCTTTTCCGTCATGATTTTTTTAGTAAGTCCAAAAGGACGTGGACTCCCAAGCCTTTCCCTCCTGGAAGCCACAAAACCACCAGCTGTTTGCAGCCGGAAGGTCAGTGTTCTCTAAACAAGATAGTTTTAGTTAGCAACCGGAAAACAGCCTTCTATCAAAAATTACTGTGGGAAGCTACGGCTACGTGCGCAGCGCGAACAGTCTGACTTGCTGCTCGATCCCCCAGCAACATCCCATCAATCGTTTTTCTTTCAGTGCTCAAGAATGTGGTTGGTCCGTGCCTTTACAGCTCAGATAGCCTTTTCCAGTTGCAACCCATGCCTGCCTCAGCTGTCAGTCACTGCTGAAACCAGGGTGGTATTCACTGGAAAGCCAAAGTTGTGCTTTCTTTCCTTTGTCTGGAAGGGCGCCTTGCCACCCTTTTTATTTTTATTTTAGACAATGACTTCTTTCTGAGCACCTCAGCAGGAATCATCAGAAGGCACTGCCTTGCACAAAAGAAGAACGTGGCCAGTCATTTTTTCCAGGAACCACAAAAGCCCAAATACCACCAGTGAACCACCTCAGGGTGGAGAAGTGGTTCTCAGCTCCTGCAGAGCTCTGCACTCTCTGACTGTGTCTATGTTAGTAAGTTAAATATGCCTGGACCATGCTCAGAGGCCAGCTGGCAGTAAGGGCTCTGCATGAATATTCTTAAGCTCTGTTAGTCCCCCCAAAAGGGGTTTCTGCTTCCAAACTGCCTTTTGGAAGCAGTTCCTGGTCCATGCACATCTAGGAAAATAGCACGGGCTAAAAGCTGATCCCAATGTACATTTGTATGTGTGTATACAGGCAAGCCACCCCGACTGGAGGGGAGAGAACCTGGCTGTAGGACTCATGTCATGATGTTGCAGCTGCCTTCAGGGCCCTTGGGACGTTTTATATACCAGTTAATAGTGACTCAGAGCCAGAAAGTATCTCAGCTTTCCTGAGAGGGAGGAGGGACTGACATACTGGAATTATTTACAACATTTCAGCCCATGTTGCTGAGCTGAAGTACAGAAGGTGTTTCTTGCACTCCAGGAGTAGGAGAATTAGAACCGATGTACCAAAGGACAACAGTTTTCTCTCTGTCCGTGCTGTATCTTTATCTCCCATTGTTTTAAGGGACTGCCACATGCACCGCCTGGGAGAGTTCAATGGCATGTACTTTCATGCACCATTTAGAGGGACATAGTATGGCATTCCAGCCAGTGACCACAGACAAGCTGGGAATCTATCCTTTCATCCTGTCTTAGCCATATAGAAGTTCAATGTCTACCCTGCCTTCTTGAATGGTCTCTTTCTAAAACAGAGGAAAAAGAAACCATAAGATCCATAAGATGTTTTATCCCACCTGCTTTAGCTCTTGCTCTGAAAATAGCATGAACTTCCTTCCTGAGGTTCATGCTATACTCCCTGTTTTAGCAGGATGTTTCATTTAGATTAAATAATTAAGGGAGGATTAATCTCCCTTAAGGTCAAAAGTCTAAAAGGAGATTTGTCCAGTCTTGAGAGTCATCTAAGACAGGTCAACTTACTCATCTTCTGAAGATGCCTATTACCCTTTTCTCATCATGAAGGAAGCAAAGGTGATGAACTTGGAATTAAATATCTAATGCCTGGATATCTGCCTTGGGTAAACAGATGTCTCTGTATGTATGCACGGTAGCTGGCATGATAATTCATGGTAGAGTCCAGATGTTTCTCTAGGACTCCTACAAATTATTGAAATACTTACAAACACCAGGAACCGTGCACTTTGTAGCCCTTGGCTTGGGGGATTTGGCTGGCTTTGAGCCAAGTTTTCCCACATTTGGGTGCAACAGGACTGCGCGACCTCAACATAGTTCTGCCAGACAATCAATGTCAAGGAGTGAGACAGTACTTGAGAAATGACCACATGTGATAAGAAAAGTAAAAACACAGACAAAAGTCTAATTCAGACAGTAACCAGCTTAAATGGTGATAAAATAAGGCAAGCTGAATCTCAGTTGATACATCCTACAAACAAAGCCATCCAGTTGGGCAACTTCATATCTTCTGGAGCTTTCACAGGCTAGGTGGGTGATAGATTCTCTACCAAAAGATGGGACAAACCAACCTCGCAGAATGTATTTTTTCCTAGCACGTGAGACCTTTGTTTTAGATAACCTGCCAGGAACATTGCTGGGTGAATGAAGACACCTATGGGCATACAGTAAGAAATGGCTTTTAGCTCTGGGCAGCTATAGGGAGTGAGGATTATCTTTTCATGGGATTCTTTTCAATATGCATTCCTACCAAAGGAATCTTATTTCCTTTCTCCCTCTGACGTGATATTGCCTCTCTAACTCTGCAATGCCATGGGCCAGTCAGGATTTGTTGGTGGAGCACAGCCCAAGGAAACCAGCAGGAGATGTTCTGCAGAGTTTTTCCAAGAACATAGGCAAAAGGAATCACATTGTCATTGCAAGAGACTTGGCAGTTGTAATAAAGCAGAGATTTGTGCTCTGTCCCTCACCTGCAGCTATTTTCCTTGCTCTTGATGAGATTTCAGAAATTATTTTTTTTTACATAGGTATGGAATTTATACCAATAGTTCCACTAGAGGTATTCTCTTTTCCTATACCTTTCATAATCCATAGACAGAAACAGGCTTCTCAAAGACACAGAAGAAATATGAAAAATTGATCAGATTCCTACACATCCTACAAATTCCTATTCCTAGTCCTGCAAATTCCTACTTCTCCCACAGACTATAAGAAGCCTTAGTCATTAGTCATTAACTCAGATGGAGTGACGCTGTAGATGTCTGAAGTTGGATTAAATTAATCCCACCTGTCATCTCAACTGTGTAGCTGCTCCTTAGCACCAGTGGAGAAGGAAAGGTCTCTACCAAGCAATTCACCTGAGCTGTCTTAAATTTCTGTCTTAGGACAGGACGAATACCCTTGAGAAGGACCTTCTCCCTTCCCTGACTTCTAAGAAAGTTTCTGCAGTGAGATCTGGATAAACAACTGCTTGGACAATTCTAGTTATGAACTTCCTGCCCTATGTACTTTCCCAGTCCTACCAATGCCGTGATCAAGAAACATGAAAAGATATAAAAATAGCTGCACTAAAAAGCTCCTGGGAATACCGTGGGCAGGGATGGCATCTTTTGTCAGGGGTGATTAACGCTATGAATATATTATCTTTGAGTGCATATTAATGAATGCCCGGTTCTTTCCATACCAAGGGGCATGGTTTGAATCTTATGATATAGTGACCCAGCCAAAAAACTGGTTAGTCACCCCAGAGCAAAACAGCACGCAAACTGTGTGCACAAGCAGGAGACAAGGACACAAGAGCAAAACAAAGCCTGTGCCAATATATCATGCTTAGTCCAGCAAAATTAACATTGAGTGGGAATATAAATACAGGAGAGAACTCCCACCAGGAAAGGAGTTACTCATTTATGCTGAAAGTCATTACTGGCACAGGAAGAGAGGTTAAAGATTGACCCAGCATAAACTTAGGCTGGAAATCTGAAGGCAATTTTGAGTGACTGGAGCAGTTTGGTTCCAGTCTAGGTGATACTGAGGCACAATGTGACCAATGAATAGCTTCCTACATGTTAAACAGGGTCTTGAGAGCATTTGGCTGACATATGGGAGAGAGGCAGACGTTATTTTATTTGGATGAGACTTCTGGAGATCTATAAATCAAAAATAACATCCATGTTATTTGAATTTGGTTAAACAAATCTCGTGTTTAGTCATCAGGCAAACTAGATTTTGGTCAATCTCTGCCAGCTGTTTCACATCTTATTTTACCGACAGAACTGGAGAACAGCATGTATTTATGTCTCTTTAAGTGCATTCTTGCTCCCTGCAGAGGAAGGCACAGAAGAGTTCAGCCTCCAGCTCAGCAGACCGAGATGTAAATCCCTGTCGTGCTTTTGGATCCCTTCATGTCCTTGACCAAGTCCCTCTTGTCTTTGATCAACTTTATCTACCTGTACAGCCACAGCAAGAAGAAAGGCAAAAGTCAAAATATTCTGAAGGGTTTGAAGCTTTCAATCTGACATGCAAATAAGAAGGCTATCTCCTCAACTCTGGGGGACCTCGAGATGTAACCACCATCTTTGAGGTCTTCTGTCTTCTCTCCGTTTCCATTTTGGCCATGGTTTTGCTGATAGAATTGAAAGTGGGAGCACACAAATCCACGTACCTGCCCAGGTACTCTACCTGTCAATCAGCCTACAACAGAGGACTCTTATGAAAGCCGGTCTGTCCTACTAACGCAGTCTCATCTGCATCCTGTTCCTATCCCTTTTGTTATGACTTCCAAGTTTTCCCAGACATGCAAAAATCCTGGTAACAGCCTGCTTACAGCTCCCTGTTAGATCTTCCAGTCCCTCACTCCTTTACCTCCTGTCTGTATTGTCCTGGACTAGAGAGATGCTCAAAAAAGGAGACTAATCTGATGCTTTAAAGGACCTTGTTGTGTAACCCTGCAAGAGCATCTGGGATGCATCTGAATGGAGGGCTCAAGGGACAAGATTTGACATGGCTGAAAGCTACAGACAGCAAAAAGCTTCTCATATGGCTCATTATATCAGAGCACCCACAAGTCAAAGACTAAATAAGAGCATAGACATCCATTTTGTCCAAATCAACAGCTAAGATTCACCGCAACTCACTTCAGACAGTGATGCTGGGATTCAGCTCCACATTCATACAGCACGTTCAAGGCTCGTTGTTACAGCTTTATATTGTCAGTGACGGGAAACCAACACTTCTAGGTGTGATTTATCTGACCTATGTTGGCTGTCCACTTTATGAAGGTATAAGAAAAAAAGAAAACACAACAACACAACTTAAATTCCCCATGGAGTCATGATCGAATAACAGAGCCAAGAGAAGGGACAAATGTTACTGGGAAAGTTCTGCTTGAAAGGTTCTGTTCTGACTGTTACATTTCAAAATTATTACATTTTAAAATGTAATAGTGAGTAATGAGAAACTGGAGGAAGGGCAAAACTGTTGGTAGCTTTATGCATTATGAAACCACCCCTTCCCCAGGAAATATCTGTTATATTTCATATTTATTCTGAGAATAGACCATTTTGTGATGCTATGGCTGGTTCTCAGTCCTCTAGATGAATTCCTGACTAGGTTTTCTCTTTACTAGATACCCATTAAAATAACATTTACAGTTCAATTAAGAAAAACAATACCTCTATTAATTTTTAAACTACTTTCCACCACCCCCAATCCCTTTCAAGAAGATTTAAAAAAAAAAAAAAAGTTGCTTTACTGGAAGGAGAGTTAAACTTTACCTATGAAAGAGAATTGAACCACAGTTCATCTGTGAAAAGCCTAACACAAAATAAAACACCGTAGCAATTAATATGTCAGGTTCTTCATTAAGGTGTCTGGAGCTGGCAGTGCTTCTCTAGGTCAGATTATGCCAAGAGAGGGTCTCCAGAAGAGCTGGTCTTGCTTTCAGGTGTGGGTTAATCAAGGTGGTTTAGAAGGATTTGACCCACTTCCATTCTACTTCTCTATGCCACAATTTGCTTATTGTGGAAAAGTGCATTTGCTTGTGGCTTCTGAGTATTCATCAACAGTGGCGGGATGCTCAGGCCGCGGGACCGTGCCCCTTAGTCACATGCTGCTGATCCACGTGTACATGAGGTTCAACACAGAATCACAGAATCATAGAATAGTCAGGGTTGGAAGGAACCTCTGGAGATCATCTAGTCCAACCCCCCCGCCAGAGCAGGGTCACCTACAACAGGTTGCACAGGACAGCGTCCAGGCGGGTTTTGAATGTCTCCAGAGTGGGAGACTCCACAACCTCTCTGGGCAGCCTGTTCCAGTGCTCCACCACCCTCAAAGTAAAGAAGTTCCTCCTCATGTTAAGATGGAACTTCCTATGTTCAAGTTTGTGCCCATTACCCCTCGTCCTATCAATGGGCACCACTGAAAAAAGACTGCTCCCATCCCCCTGGCATCCTCCCTTCAAGTATTTGAAAGCATTAACAAGATCCCCCCTCAATCTTCTTTTCTCCAGACTAAAGAGACCCAAATCCCTCAGCCTCTCCTCATATGAAAGATGTTCCAATCCCCTAATCATCTTTGTAGCCCTTTGCTGGACCCTCTCCAGCAGATCCCTGTCCTTCTTGAACTGGGGAGCCCAGAACTGGACGCAGTATTCCAGATGCGGCCTCACCAGGGCAGAGTAGAGGGGGAGGATGACCTCCCTCGACCTGCTGGCCACAACACATCTTGGCTGTAACAGCCTTCCTGCACGTGCACTGTATGATGCATACGCCCGTATTTCTGCACAGATTGCTGTAGATGGAAGTACAGGAATCTTAATTGCACTCCCCAGTATCACGTGATGAGGACAGGGATGTATGGATGCGTATTCACCCCCTTCTTTAAATCAGGTGGCAACCACACTTACTGTTATGAAAAGCTGCAGCAGTAAACGTTACACAGAATCACAGACTGGTCAGGGTTGGAAGGGCCCTCTGGAGCTCACCCAGTGCCACCCCCTGCCAGAGCAGGGGCACCTCCAGCAGTGGCACAGGATGGCATCCATGCAGGTTTGGAATGGCTCCAGAGTGGGAGACTCCCCCACCTCTCTGGGCAGCCTCTGCCACTGCTCTGCCACCCGCACAGCAAAGAAGTCCCTCCTCAGGTTTAGATGGAATTCCCTATGCTCAAGTTTGTCCCCTTTCCCTCTTTTCCTGTCGCTGGGCACCACTGAAAAAAGACTGTTCCCATCCTCCTGACGACATCCCTTTAAGTATTGATAAGCAATGATAAGATCCCCCCTCAGTCTTCTCTTCTCCAGACTAAAAGGCCCCAAGTCCCTCAGCCTTTCCTCATAGGAAAGATGCTCCAGTCCCCTCATCATCTTTGTAGCCCTTTGCTGGACCCTCTCCAGCAGTTCCCTCTCCTTCTTGACCCAGGGAGCCCAGAACTGGACACAATACTCCAGATGTGTCCTCACCAAGGCAGAGTAGAGGGAGAGGATGACCTCCCTTGACCTGCTGGCCACGCTTTTCTTGATGCACCCCAAATGACTGCAGTTAATTGTGTTTACCCCGAAAAACACACCTTATCCCTTTGTCCAGTGCAGGTAAATATGAGATTTGCTGCACCTTCCTGCCAGCAAGATAAGAATTCAGCATCCAGTCCAACCATGGCAAGTTCCGCAGTGAACTTAGTGTTCATTCCAGTCCCACTAAATGTTGCCAAGTACTGAGGAAGAGCTTTTTCAGTATCTTCATTTTCTAACAAAAAAAAAAAATATTGTATCTTTGTTTCAACTGAACCAGCCCTGTGTTTTTTTCAGAGTTTCTGATTTTGCCTTGAAATGGAAACATCAAGTTTTGACCTGCTCTCATTACAGTATCTCCTACTTCTGTATCTAGCCCTTGTTTCCTGGTCATTTTCAAATGTGACCACTTCAACCACCATGATTTGTAAGTCTTGCTGTGGAAATCTTCAGCTAAGAAGCTTTCCTTTTTTGAAATACCTTGTGTTTTCGGTCTCTCAACTACTGGATATTTTGAAGTTACATTACATCATTCCAGTTGCCTTCCATTCATGTTCCTTGATCCTGTAATAGCTTGAATGCTACCAAACACTGAGAATACTTCTTTATTCCCATTTTCTGCAAGCTATGTAAGGCAAAACCATTGATGTATGGTGCATGTAAGCCTTATTATTGCAGCAGACAGATATTCAAGGAGTCTTAATGTATTCAGCTGACTCTCGTTAGAGCACAAGTTCCTTGTGGTTCTTCCAAGAGATTCCACGAACTGTGCAGGACCATGAATTCAGTGCTGATTTGGGCATCTCAGAAATAAAACAGGTACATCACTAGGCAGCTGCAGTTCGAGCTTCAGTCTGCATAGATTTGTGGCATTTTTCTTCTGGTGTGAAAGACAGCCCCGAGATCTGCCTTGGTTGGGGGAACCAGCTCACACCTCGGCTGAATTGTCACATCAAGTTTCAGTTGATGCAGCTCAAGAAACACGTGGACAAATAAGAGAAAGAAGATAATGACCATGATCGGAGGGTCAATCTGACTGAACAGGCTGGGTTTGCTCAGCATTCAGAAGAGAAAACTGAAATCAGGTATGTAAAGAATTTCTTTGCACCTGCCTTTAAACATCAATTTCTAAACTTCAGTCATCTCTCATTTTCTTTTTCTGAGCAGTTCACAGCAAAGCTCATTCTACTCCTTGCAGTTTAATATCCTCGAAGGGCATTGAGGAATGCACCTCTTGCAGCTCACCTGTCCAAGCCTGCTGCCTGCCCTAGGAGGAATAATTCTGTTTGCTGCAGTCAGTGTAGGTTGTGGTCCTCCAGTGAGCCAAATACTCAAAGAAAAAATGAAGCTAGTGAGGTTCCCAATCCACTAGAGTATTTGGAGTCCCAGTTTTCCTCAAACATTTTACCTTTCTCTTCTAGCTGCCCAAGAGATCCCATTGCCTTTCAGTGAAAGCTTAGATTCCATGGGTGCACTTAGGCCTTCACTGTATTTGCAGATGAGCCCAAGATCTGCACAGGATCTCCTCCTTTTTCTTCTTCGTCTCCCCTTGTCTTCTCTCTCTGTCATCTCTAGGTAATCCATTTCTAAAGAAAACAATTTCACATAGGGTTGAATTAATTGTCGTTCTTGCTTTCTAAAAAAAAAAAAAAAAGAAAAACAACAGAGAAATTCCTTTAAGTTTATCCAGTAAAAAGCTGTCTGTGATTCCCCCAGATTTCAATTCCAACTTCAACAGCGTAGAGGAAAGGGCATACACACCTGGTCACAAGACGAAGGAGAAAAGTTGAGGAAGCAAATCTTAAGATTATCCTGGAAAAAAACAAGGCCTGGTGCTGAGACTGAAACAGACTGTGCTGAGCACATCCTGCCAGGAATAAAAAATATGCGAAATGGACTAGGTCTAATTCTGCAGGGTACTGAGCATCTTTAGCTCTCACTGGAGGTAATGGCAAAGTAGATGTTGCTTAGCACCCCGTACAAATGAGCCTGACACAACCCTGTGTCATGATAGCTCAGTAAATCCCTGTCACCTTCATTCAGTAGCTGCAAAAGAAACACCCTTTCCAGCTGGTGTCTCTTTTGAGATGTTATTCTGAAGCATGCGTGCACTGTGACCAGTCTACTGACTCCAATTTTATACATGGAGAAGAGAAGGGTCCAGGGAGACCTTAGACTCCCTTCCAGTCCCTAAAGGGGGCCTACAGGAGAGCTGGGGAAGGACTTTTTACAGGGCACATAGTGATAGGACAAGGGAGAATGGTTTCAAACTGGAAGAGGGGAGATTTAGATTAAATATTAGGAAGACATTTTTTACTTTGGGGGTGGTGAGGCACTGGCCCAGGTTGCCCCGAGAAGCTGTGGCTGCCCCATCCCCGGAGGTGTTCAAGGCCAGGTTGGACGGGGCTTGGAGCAACCTGGGCTGGGGGGAGGTGTCCCTGCCCATGGCAGGGGGTTGGAACGAGATGATCTTCAAGGTCCCTTCCAACCTAAACCACTCCATGATTCTATGATATGTGAAAATTAGAACAGAATCAGAATAAAGTCTTTAGAAAAATCTGTTGAGCAGATGGTTCTGCTACGGGGCCCTCTTTCAAAGACCATGTCATTCTTGGGAAAATTGATCTTCTTCAGGGTAAGTACAACATTTAATTGTAGTAGAAAACAATGGAATACCTTACTCTGGACTTCTCAGGCCTTGTCTGGACTTCTCTGGATTTGAATGCATTTTTATCTTCATCTCAGCTGTACTTGCAAAATTATTTCATTAAAGAAAGTTTCATTGTGCTTGCAACTTACTTTAGATTCTAATGACCCTTATCTAACTTGTCATAAACAGAATGGGAAAATTCCCCTCTTGTCAGGTGTTCATTACCTACCATGTGGTTGGAGGTTTGTTTTAGTAAATCATCTAACTGTTTTCAAGGTTTGCTTAGATTTGTGCAATGTTATCAATACACTTCCTGAAATATATAAAAGGCAACCGTTAGAGGAACCATGACTTGGAGGGAAGAAACCCACAGTCAGCATTGCCCTCCTCCAAGTGAAGACCTTGTCATGCTGGCAGCTTGCTGTAATAACACATGGAAAGGATGGATATAATTCTAGAAAAAGGGGTAAATAGTAGGAGGTTTGTATATAATAAAGTAATTGTAATTGCATTATAAATAGGAATTAGCAACAATTAGACAATTGACAGTGTCAGAATCATTGTAACAACATGAAATAACTGCATGTATTTTGATAAGTCTGTTAAAATTCTGAACAGAGTAACAATAACAATAATTTATTTTTTTTAATCCATGCTTTTTTTGGTAGCCCATTCCAAAACCGTGCTCATAGCAAAAGTGTAATAGGACACCAGGATGAGCAAGAGGGCATCTAACGAAGTCTGGATGCAGCTAAGCTCAGGCTTTGCAGAGTGTCTGGGTGGGTAAAAAGAGAGAAGCTCATCCAAGACATCCAGCAAACTCCAACAGAGCCAGAGTCCTCATCCTTACATGGGCTGCCTCCACTCCGTTTAGAAAGAGTGGGAAACACTTCTGAAGTGAACTGTTTCATGCTCCATTTCTACAGCTTATTTTTTAAAGTCAGCCTACAATTAATGCAATTACTGTAACAGAGGAGGAGTTGTTTAGAAGATTTGAAATAACAGAAGCCCTCCAGATGGACTTCCACTCGCTAGCAAACATGACGGAGGAAGTTTCCCTTCTGTGATGTTAAAAGGACGAGATAAACATTTTCTTCTTTGATTTTCTAGATTTATTGCCTCCAGGGTGTTGGTATACATTTTAGAGTAAATTTCTGAACGCAGGGTTATGCTACAGCAATTCCAATGGTTTGGGGGTTGTTGCGAGGGGTGATGTTAATTGAAAGGGTAAAGTAAGATAGATAGCCTTCCCAAACGCAGCAAGATATTTTATTATCAGAGGTGGTCAGAGGGCATTCTTTATGAGCCTGCAATGTGCTTGACATTGTGCAAGGCATGTCTTCCAGCAGGGTAACAGCTTATTACAATTAACAGATTACAGTTCAGCTCCAACAGTTGACCTCTATGTTTCAGGTCAAAGCATCTGAGATCGCTTTCTATAACAGCCTGAATTTTACATGAAACAAAACAAAACTCAAAAACCTGAGGAAGTTTGTCCTGATGTCTGTGAAAGGCAAAGCACTTGCCACCCTGACACACCTTTGAGAAAGAGGTTTGAAGCAAGCGTAGATGCTGTAAAGACTTCAAGTAGGGATCACTGTGTTCTTAAGTAACACAGAAAGCAGGGTTAGTGGGAAACACGGAGCACGGAGCTATGAGCAGGGCTAAGCTGACCTTGTGTCCTCAGTCCCAGCCACCTCTATCCCACCCTTCAAGTGCTCCAGGAGAAAGAGTCCGTCTCCCCCTGATTTGTAGCTATTGCATTCACCCATAGATCAGCTCACACCCAGAACCATTCATCCCCGTATAAAAGCTAAAGGAAGAAGAAGAAAATTGTCCTTCCTAGCTTCCTCCTCAGTAAGTCTGCACATTTTGAGACCCACCAGGCCCTTGCAATGGTTGCTGTCCTCCTCCAAAGAGTCCCTGGAGCTAAGCCATGTGCAACTCTCATCCCTCCTGTAGGCTGTCGAAATCCTACAGCCATCACTAAACATCCTGCCTCAGGATGCAGGTGGCCAAGACAGAACTTTTTGCAAATGACAAGAAAATAGAAAAGCACTTTGTTTTTAAAACCTTTTAAAGAGAGATTTCCCCCACTCCCCTTCCGTGGAGTTCCACTAAACCTTTGGTTTTGTCTCCCTTGTCTGTGAGCAGGAGGATGGAGGAAAGTATTTCTGTTCTGCGTGATTAATTTCTGTTTAAAGAGAAAAAAAAATCCCTGGGGCATTAGCCTGTACCATACTCATGGTAGGAGTTTGCTGTTAACTGCTTCTTGCCTTTGGGACCATTAGCTAATAACAGACTATCCATTCATTCATATCTGATAAGGCGACTGCACTTTCTTTTTCATCTTCCTCAGCAGGGAAGGGGACGCCGTGGGCTATAAACTTCCTAGGATTTCATAAGCACCCTGGGATTTGAAAACTGTCATAATATTGTAACAGCTTTGCAGCTACGGCAGGCTCGGCAGTAGCCAAAACTCTTCAGATGCCGGCCAGACAGAAACACATGCTTCATCATACAGGTCCAGTGACTTGGTGTGTCACCTGAAATTGCAACCTGCAAACCTCTTTGCCTTAGGGCTGAGACATATTATGACATGACAGCAAGGAGGATAGTTTGTGGCAGGAGTTGAAAAAAGTCTTGCCAGTATTGGAGGAAAGAGCCCGCTTAAGGAAATTCTTGTGGGTTGCACATGGCAGTGTGCAGATTAATTTGCAAACTTGCCGTGCAATTCCCGGAACAGGGGCAGAGGTGATTCTCAGCGAACGCAGGAATCAAGTTCCTAAACATTTTGTACAACCCTGTTCTTCAATTCATCACAAGCAACTTTTGTCGTTTAACTTCAGACACGAGACCTGTGGGATCTGATAAGGGTGGTGACCCACCTAACTGATACAGCTCTGGCACTTGATGTTGCTGAGGACTCATGGATTCACAAAATATCACAGACTGACAAGTTATAGTGAGCCTCGTGGTGGTGCTACTGAAGGTAGGAATCACTTAGGTATGTTCTCTCAGGCCGCCCAGGAGGCAAGATGGTGCAAATCAGCTTAGCTTTAGCACAGGCCATGCTAGTTTGTCTTGGGCTGCGTTTGTCACAGGCAAAGAGCACGGACACCAACCGTACTCCATTCAGATACTGTATGATGAAGGACCACTCTAAGGTAAACTGACCACATATCTAACGGCTCAAGTAGCCTCCAACAGCATTTACTTCTTAGAAAATGCAACAGTCCTTGCATTTGGGCAGCTCTGGCATGATGTCCCTCAGAAAATCCAACACCTTAACTGCCTAGAAAGGTGGCTTAAGCACAGAGGTGGGAAGAATGATGTATTTTCCTAAAACATGGTTCATTTCACTCCAGATTAGATTTTCCCCTTAGTAAAAACCCACGTGTTTTGAAACGACCTCACCAGCAAAGGTTCCTTGTAACTCAGACCAAGGCATGCGTATCTGTGAACTCTCCTGCCTTTGAACTCAGTGAACCAAGGTGGATGGAAAAGCAGTTTCTTTTTATCAGCTTTCTATGTTTGGCCTCCATAGCGTTATCCTTAACCCTTGTCATTACACAGGGATTGCAGGTGATATAGGAGTGGGGTGAGGAGGTACAAAGGTTACTACAATAAAATCACATGCTAATGTCTCTGCTGGGTTCCTCTCCACATCTCTGCTGATGGCTTTCTCATAAAACAAACCTCTAAGGAGAATCATGTTTGAAGGTCAAAACCAGGCATGCAGTTTGAGGTATGCCACACTTTCTAGTGTCTGCCTCTGGTCTCTGCTTTCATGTCTTTTCAACAATCATGGTTGAGTTTTCAAAAACCTGGCATTTTTTTGGGACTTGTCCACACGGGGAGGCAGATTGGAGTAGCCTATTCGACACAAACCCCTGGAGCACGGCTCTGGTGACTGAAATTTGGTGTCTGGTGCCATCTGAGATCCTCTTAAGTCTCAGCATGAGAAAATATCCCTGATAAGAACCAATTTAAATTCATCCAAAGGGGAAAAAGTCCTGAAAAAGAAGGCTTTCTATGTCATTTCCAAAAGATTGATAATCACAATAATTTTAATTCTTCTTTTTAATACCCTTATGCAAAAAGCCTGTTGTAACTTTGTAAATGTGTATCCTATATCACAGTTTGCTGACTTGGATATATTACCAGCTTGTGTTGGCTGAGGGCGGTGGGGTGGGGTGTTGCCCAAAAAAAACCATCAAATCCTGTTTCCTAGAAAATGAGGTCAGAAAGGACCTCAGAAATCGTATAGTCATCACCAAACGAAGGTCAGGTCCATGAAGACCTTCCCACCATATTTATCTCTCTGTTCTTAAAAACCCCTAGTGGCAGAAGCCACATGCTCCTCTCCAGGCAATCAGTTTTGGTATTTCATTATCTTCTTGTTAGAAACTTTTCCTGGTCTTGAACTGAAAACTCCTTTATTTCAGCTGAAGTCCACAGTCTTTTGCTCATGTTGAGAAACATGATGTTGGCGATGGGACCATTTCAAATGCATCATTTAAACATTTACATGCTCTTCTAACTCCAGACAAAATGAGACTCACAAAAACCTTACTCAGGCCAAAAATGCAGTGAAATATTTTGATAGGAAGGACGTCACAGCAATACTATATTCATCACAGGAGAGAAAAAAAAAAAAGAAACCTAAAAACAAGCCACACCAAAAAACCCACTTGAAATTATTTTAACTTGGTGATTTTAGAAGTTCTAGGGTTAAACTAGTATAAGTAACAGACTAAGTATAGTCTGTTAATATGTAGTATGTTATAATATATCACCTAAACAACCTTAAGTCTGCCTTATATGAGCGGTAAGCATTTATGTTTAAGGTGTGTTTCCAGATCAGATAAAATTGACTTGGAAATATACTCCAGGCTGTTTCATTCCTTTCCTTTCCTTTCCTTTCCTTTCCTTTCCTTTCCTTTCCTTTCCTTTCCTTTCCTTTCCTTTCCTTTCCTTTCCTTTCCTTTCCTTTCCTTTCCTTTCCTTTCCTTTCCTTTCCTT
>VZSZ01008501.1:77781-91287 GCA_013398815.1 Ibidorhyncha struthersii
TCCCTCTCCCTCTCCCTCTCCCTCTCGCTCTCCATCTGCCTCCCTCCCTCCCTCCCTCCCGCCTTTCCCTTCCCTTCCTTCCTATCACAATTTTCTTGTCAGGGAAACAGTTTACAGTTATGTTTTCTCAAGAAACATGTGTTCGTAACTTCCGTCTGGGTGAACTTGAGTTGCTGAACTCAACATTGCAAAAGTAGGTGACCAATAAAAAAAAACACTAAAAATAAGTTTAAGCAAATTTCACTATAGGACTGGGCTTTTGGGGTTCTCTAGTTTTCTTTTATAACATGGTCCTAAATTAGGCTTTGTCCACTCAAACTCAGCAGACCACAATGCAGTGGAATGATTACAGCTTACTCGTCCTTCAAAATAAATAAATTGTGTTTAACTTTGGGACGGATGTAGGGAAGCATTTTCTGCTTTAACCAAAAGAGAAAGAAAAAGAAAAGCAGTTCTGCAAACAGCAGAACTTGCAAACTTTTGTTTCCTGCATCTCCATCCCATAGTTTCTTTGGTGACTGATTTCACGTTGCAGCCTCTCTCTTGGGGGTGGTTCTTTTTCTGGAATTTTTCCTCTCCACTCAGCAACCTATTTTCACAAAACTTAGAGTAACTTAATATTTACAGGTCTTTCATCCATCTGTTAAATTTATTTCAAATTGAGCAACAGGTCCAAAAGTCACTGGGGCAGGGACTGAGACATGACAAGCAGATAGACGGATAGGGGCAAAACAGATATGAAATAAAATTAAATAAGTGTAATGCTATAAAATAATTGTGATAAACTTGATTGTTTTTATGAGGAAGGTTAGAACTAAATATGACATACATATTTTTCTTATATTCATGGATGCTCTAAGGAATTTTCGCTTATTTTATTTTTACCAGTTCTTGCCATTTATTGGTCCTCACCTCTTTTTTTTTTTTTTTGATCCATCAGCAAAGTAATGGCAATAGGATTCTTTCATCACTGTATAAAAGTCCCCACCATCCTTGGGTTTCACTTATGGTACCTGTTTTCTCATAGCAGCCTGTCCTGGTTTGAGGGCAGCCTCTCACCCAAGCATATATAAAACACAACTGGAACTGCACAGCTTTCAGGGCCAAATGTTACGTTTTGCTGAGATAGTGAAATGCAATACCGACTGCTAGATAGAAAACAGAGATGTCAGGACTTGCATCACCTCATTTAGCTGTCTAGAAATTGCATATGTACTCTAAAGCAGTCATCCAGGCTCCCTCTAGAGTTCATGAAGAGAGATCGGCTTCTCCAGAGAGCAGCTCAGCCGGGGCTAGGGTAGGTTTCTCAGGAGAATCAATCTCTGCTACAACAACTACATATCTAGTTTAGACTAGATGCCAATATTTAAATGTTTAAATTTAAGTGAGTTGAATCCCACTTGCTACAAGAGAAGGCTGTAAAACCCTATAAGGAAGGTGCATCGGAGATACTGTGAAATCTAAGGTCAAGAAATCAATGACCTGGCCAATTCTGTTGGACCTGTACCTTATTCGGGCAAGGGGAGAGAAATGGTTGGCACAACGACTTTTGGTACCCAAGTAAACAGCTCAAACGTGAGACTTAGTGATGAATCTGGAGCATTTTCTGGATTCAGGCCAGAGCCTTAATCACAAAGTTGTCTGTCCCTAGGAAATTAAAAGTCACAGGAATTTCTCTAAAGTCATAGAGTGGATGAGGTTTTTTTATTTAAAAAAACAGGTTAAGAGGGACATCAGGATAGCACTCATGCCTCAGACAACTCTGCCAGTGTATTTCCTCCCAGAATAATGAGTCACTTTTGGTCCATAATGAGTCCATAGATGTTCCTCTCAGGTAGGTTATAAAGAGGTGTCATGTTAGATACGCAAGAACCACAATCCATCCTGAGTCTCCAGCACTAAAAACCCTCCTTGGATGAGAAAGAAAATGCATCATTGGCCACTAGCACATAGTAGCCTCAGCTGTGAGAAGGCTGGATGATTCCCACATATTAGCTCACTGGGTAACAAAAGACAAAATGGGAATTGTACCGGGATGGTCAACACAATATTAAGGAATAGTGGGGTTTTTTACATAGGGTTTTCTAATAAAGAGTCATTGCTTTAAGAAACCAGGCGAGAAGCTGGGGTCAATAAAAACTGGAATAAAACAAAACAGGTTTCACAGGAGGCTGCCACATGCGATTCACTGAACTGAACATTGGCTGTTGAAAATGTAAGCTGCCTCTCTCTGCAAGTTGCGCAGACTACGTGCTCAAAGGTACTGCCAGAGGATGATGCCTCACCAAGTCACCCTCTGGAAATGCCTGCCTCTCTCCACCGACTCAAGAGGAAGCCTAGACCACTCACTTTGACTGGACATGTAACTTTTAGACGTGTAACCTTAAGTGAGACAGCTTAATATTTGTGTTTAAGTAGCATCACATCAGCCAATGAAGACCAAAAAGACTCCACACTGTTGTTTTCAATGCTGCTTGTGAACATAATGTTTTCTTTTCCACCTTGGGCTTTTGCAAGAGAAAGAGCTGACCAGTCTTTCATTTGTGGTTAATTCCATATGAAGAAATTAACTTCAGGGACTACGCCTTCCCTTTTCAATGTCTGAATCTGAGGTTGAATCTCATCTCTAATTTTAGCTGTCTTAATATGCAAGTTGAATCCCACCTGAAGCTATTATCCTACAGGAGGTCTCACAGGAAGGGGGTTTCTTAATTTTGGGGGGTTTAAAGTCATTCAAATCCTAAACAAATGGCTTAATTTCTTGGCTAACCTTTGTGTCCTAGGAAGATAAATGTCCTGAATAACCCTCCAGGCTATTCAGTAAGTTGGTGGCAAATCTCTGCAGTCCTTGACCATAACCTAATCCAATACAAAAGAGATTTTCTTTAGCATTTAATACAGATTCCCTCTTATTTCAGGAAAATTTCTTACATAATGCACAAGGAAATATATGCGGCTCTGTATACAAGTAACACTCTAAGCTTCTGCTCTCGCTATGCATAATTTTGGGACCTACTCCCCTTGGATGGGCAGAGACCACCTTTTTCATTGCAGTCTGAACCTACTCAGGGCCAATTTATACTCACACAGTGACAAAACTGTTATTTAGCTCACACAGCACTTTTCCCTCCCCACCCCTCACCCATTCCTGTTGTATCATCTCACACCCACAAAGGTTTATGGTCGAGCCTGAGACGTTCTGCTTGACAGCCGCAGTTCCTGTACTTGCCAGCTCCAATGAGTCTTTGGCGTCCGCCTCCTTGTATGCACTTGTGCATGCCGGTAGACTCTGCCCTCACAAAGGCAATGAAATGCAGATTTTTAGCAACCAGCACAGATTTTTAGCAACCAGCACTTCGGCAACTGGCTTAGTGAATTGCTAGACACTGATTCACCTCTTCTGAAAATGGATTAGTTCCAACCAGTTGAGTATCTCCAGGCAAAGCTCAGTTAAAAATTGCTGACATCTCACAGAAATGCTGGACCAACTTTCTATTTCAAGACTCTTCTGTCTATGTAGCATGTCCCCCAGTGCCTGCCTTCTGTTTTTTTCAAGGCTGTTTGCTGGGAGTAAGGATCTGAATGTTTATCATCTTCTGAAATCATACATTCCTTCCTTTGTTAGCTCACTAGAAACTCTCTTGGAGTTAACGGGTATGCAGTGTCTTCAACTGGAGTCTGAGCAGCAGCAGGGGATGGACAATAAAAATGGGATTAATTTTACCTAACTGCAGCCTTTGAGTTGTCTAGCTGAAACTAATCAGCTAGGGTCCCTCCAGAGTCATTAGAGGACGAAAGCAACACTGGCCTTCATTCCCACCCAAGGATAAGCATCTGAAATATCCTAGAAAAGTATCTTTAAATGGCTGAAGTTAAGGAGATGAGTATTGCTATCATATCAGACAATCTTTGTGTCTTTTACTGTACTCAAGGAAGTCTCCTACCTCAGCTAAAAATGTGTTCCTCTCTGAAAGTTAGGCATGCAGCAATCAGCTCTCCTTTTTATCTTCGACACATTCCCCATTGACATGGTGATTTGGGGGGTTTCTCCCTACTCCCTGATCCCTACTAATACTGTTTGGCATAAAAAAGGTTCTGTTTGCCTTTGTTATCTTCTTGCCACTGCACGTGCATGAGTGTATACAAACACATGTTCATGTGTGACTGAAGTCTAGACTCGTGCGTCCGGAATCTAGACATGATTCGGTTTATCACATTACTTGGCAAAGGAGGAGGGGAAGAGAAGAAATCCCAGAGAAGTACGTTCAGCCTTTTCCCAGCCCTCAAAACCAACCCAAAACATCTCCATTTAAAAATTTCCACTGAAAAAATATCAGATGCAATGAATAAACAAAGCAATAAATGCAACTGTGCAGCACATGGGGCAATGGCATTGCTCTTGCATAAGGAGATATTTTGACATTTGTTTTCCTCTCAAACTGGAGCAAAGTCAAAATACTTAAACTTTCCTGGAGGGGAACAGTTTAGAAAGGTCAACTTTTCATTTCAACACACAAGATTGACATCAACAGGAGACCATTGAAATGCATTTAACGTTACCCATTGAGTCAAGCTAATGCCACATGGAAGATGTCGTTTTGGGTCTCTCTTTCTGCCATCATCCCTGTGGATCCAGTTCTTTGGCAGGGGTCCTTCTCCAGTGATGCGTAGCCTTTTTCGCTTTCCTTTCTTTGTTGCCCCGAATGGCCTGAGCTCAGACAATAGGACTGTGCTGCCAATATGATTAAAACTTTTCTGTGACTGCATGTATATAATAATGGGATACAGTACTGGCTTTTTCCCTAACTCTGACCATCCAGGCTCTTCTGCTACAAACAGCTGCCATCCCACTGAAGGACCAATGTCCCAGTACCAGACGGATTCACTGGTTTGAACGGAGACATCTACAATTGCAGTGCCACAAGGCATCTGCCCGGCCTCCAGCTGCCGCTCCAGGAGGGCATGGGTCTCCCTTAAATCCAGTGTCCCATCTGCCAGCGTCACGTGCCAGACAGCACAAGATAGCTCAGAAAACGCTAAGTGTCTACATTTTGGAAAATGAATTCCACTCCTAGTGTGAATGGATATTATTTAGGATAAGGCATGAATACACCTGCTCTAGACAAGTAGAGAGAAGGTTTGATTTAGAGGTGACAGAAAGTACTGCTTAAGCTGCAACTGCATGAATCTTTCTTGGCCTGTTCCCTTCTTCACTCTACCTCTACAAAACAGGCCATTTGTCTCTTTATCGACCCAGATTGCCAGGGATTCCATTTGTCTCATTGCTTCTGGCAGGGCAAGGCACACAAGTCCTTCCTTCCTTAGCTGCTCTGGAATTAATGAGCATTGATTCTTTTCCGTTTATTGGGAGATAAGAGTTTAACTAGTTGACTCACTAAGTCCTGCTTCCTGTGACACCTACAGCTTGTTTCAGTTTCTCCTTCAACTCTTCCACCCATTCTCTGACATGTGAAATAATTATATCCTGAAAAAGCGAAACTGGAAGATATTTCACTGCTTAGTTCACTAGATCCAGACCAGGCACCACCTGGGATACAGAAAATAGCTTTTACTGGACTGGTTCAGCCTCCGGTCCATGCAGGGCATCCAGGATCTTCCACGGACCTTCATGAGCATGGCAGAACATCAACTACAGGACTTCCTGCTACAAAAGAGGCTTTGTAGAACGTTAAGTATTTTAAATAGCCTCCACTTCAGTGAAGCAAAACTGGGAAACTTTAATAACTTGCTCAAGTCCTGGGACAGGGGAAAACCCACGATTTCCACATCCAAGCCTGAAAGACACAAACAAGCAAAACGAAAAAGTAATCTGCCAAGTGAAAACCCTACGGAGAGATGGCGAGATTGTTATGAAAATTGTCTCCTCCTACAATGGTTGAACGACATACTTTTTGATTAAATTCCACTGTAAGGTCCAGTCTCCACGGAACCAAAAACTCTGTCAGCTGTATGACTGACCACAGATGAGGTTCCCTGCTTCAGCATCACTTCAGCATCACGGAATCATAGAGAAATAGATACCAAAGGGACATCAAGACATCATCTGATCACCCCCTGCCTCAAGCTAAGAACAACCCTACCTCAGCCATCCCCAAACATATTTATTTAATTTTTTCTCCATAACATCCTAAACTGAGATTACTACTTTCCCCTTAGGCTGAAGAGGGTAAATTTCCACCAGCTGAGACTCTGGAAGACTGTCTCTCAATGAGGATCACATGGGGAAAATTGGAGATAAGAAGAGGGGAAAAATGAATCTCCACTAGTCCTCAACATGCTCAGTTATAACATTAAGACTGATCCTTCCAGTACAATACAAGAATTTATTCTTTTCAAAGTCCTACATGCTGAGAGCGAGCGCAGAAGGCGCTGCCAAAGGCATCTCTGTGAGAACTGTTTCTATTCAAAGAGCTCATCTTTTTGAAAGATAGGACCTTTTTTTTTTCTGACTGCATCAACGTTGAAAGAAAAATGGCTCTTTCATTCAAAAATTTTATCATCAAATGAAATTTAATTTGTCACTCACTTCTGCTAAAGTAGCACTATTTATAACCAAGAAAAGAGTTTTAATAGAGAAGCTGGAAAATTTTTCTAAACTGAAAATAGCTAAAAACCTGGCAAAAAGTAAATGTTCCAAAGACTGGTGTGTTTCTTTTCTTTCCTTTTTTTTTTTTTTTTTTTCCATTCTGCTCCCTTATTCTTATGCTTGGCTGAGTAATGCTGTTGAAATGTGCAAGAGCCAACTTCCACCATTTCCTCATGTAGCAAAAAATGTTGATAGGGTGTAACCATACAGTATCCTGGTGTATTTTATAGATGGCCTTCAGGTAGACAGTTCATGGAAGTGCAGGGTGAGCTAAAGGTATGTGAGGATGTCTCCAACTTCGGTCTGAAGAAAGCAAGTCTAAGGAAAATCCAAATTCACAACTGCCAGGTGTAAAAAGGAGAATCTTTGAGGGAAATATTAAAAACATTTGCGGTTTATATTTATTAAACAAAATATCTTCTATTTCTCATTGATTATTTGGTAACTTTTCTATTTCTGCTGAAGGGAAGTCAAAAATCCACAACTTTCTTATTAAAGTCTGTTTTCATCCTTGAAAGATGTTCAGGAATTGTACTGCAGCCGACTGCATTTTAATAACAGTTTTAAAAAGTAGTGAATAACTTAAAACCAAGAACTCTAAGAACAATAGGAAATGCTGAATAACTATCAAAGTTCCATTTTAGGAAGGCACTTTTCCCAGCAAAAATAATTTGTTTGTAGTATCTTAATCTTTTAACTGTTGACTAACTAGTTATATCTTCTGAAGGTGATGGATCCTTCAATCCTCTTAAGGCCTGTAGATTATTATGGCTACGTGACTGGAGCCGTTTTGGAGCATTCCTAATAAAATCTTTGGAGTTCCTTATTAAAAAAAAAAAAAATGTCCTTTTGAAATGAAGGAAGTTGGTGCAAATGTATCAAGGGGAATAGGTGATGCTGGATGGAGAGGTCATTTTGTTCAGAATCAATGGCCTGAACTCTTGATACAGCCAGTCAAAGAGCTCATGAGATGCTCAGGTTCAAATCCTTGTATTAAGGGAGAAAAAAAGAGACTGAGCATGCAGTCCTCCCCGGGCTGTCATTTATTGTGGGGAACAGGGTCTTCCTGGATTTTTACCAGCTCATGTTAGGTTCTGCAGAAGCTCTGCACACGTAGGATGAAATGCATACGGACAGACACACAGATGACTATTTCCACCACAGTTACATGGGGCATCTAGCTCTCATGCAAATTGACTCAGAGGCTTGGCTTAGTAATGTAGATCATTAAAAAGCTCATACATCCTCTTGCAACATATTTTGCCCAGGTTTTGTGCATGAGAGGCTAACCAGTCCCCTGCTCGGTTTCCTTGCTTAACAAAGTCATGAATGCTCTCAGAAGGACTCCTCAGGCACAAATGAAAAAGCCACAAATATAATAAAATAGTTTGTTGGCATGGACGGGGTTGAGGGTTATTGGAGGCTTTGTTTGTTTTTTTTAGAAAAACTTACTTTTACTAGCTCCTGGCTTGAAACAATAGGGACAACTGAAAGACACTAAAGGCAAATAACATAATATGCTCTCTCCTTAGCCCATGAAAACAACCCGGAAAGCTGTCCAGCATATGCTCTCCAAACCACTCGTAGTCCTGAAGAGATCAGAAAAGTGCTCACAATTCCTCCTTTGGAAATTCCTACACAGCAGACAAGCGGGTGTCAGTACTCGTACAAAGGCAGAAAAACTTCTCAGCTTTTTCAATTGAAATATTCCTGACTAATGCCATAACATAAAGATTTTGTAATGATTATGTTTCTTTTGGCTAAAGGAGCTCAGTAGCTTCATTTTTTATGCATCACAACTCTCTTTTTTCCAACTAGCAGGAAAAAAAAAAAAGAAAAGACAAGATGAACTATTTCTCTATCTGTGTCACTAAATTAGAAGGTTAGGCAGACCTCTGAAAAAAAGATGGAGTAGTGCTGCTGTCAATGTGAAGCAATCAGAAATCCAAGATAAATAGGTGGTTTTCAGCTGGAGAATATAACTTTATTAAAACTGATCATGCAGAGATTGTTCCAATCCAGCAACTCTGTGGAAACACCCAAAATTAGATTTCCATTCCTCATATACACCACCAGTTCACCTGTTTCTGGGTAACCTGGCTCTGGCATTGTTCTTGGCTACTAATGGCAAAGCAAGAACCTACAAGGGCCAGTTCCAGATATCAACAGATATCCTCAGAACATCTGGGCATCTATGAATTAATTTTCTGAGCAGCACCACAATTCAGTAAATAATATTTCAAGAGGGATTGGAATAAGTAAGTTTGAGTTTTCCTTTAGTAAAAGAAGAAAAGAAAAAATTATAACCTGCTCTATGTAACACTTAGAAGGTTAGGCAGCTTTGTTCCAAAATGGGAAACAGAACGTGAACATTAACTTGGTTTTCCTTCATGGAAGAGAATTGCCTTTCTCCCCGCTCCTCAGCTGCAAAACTCCCTCTGGGAACCCTGAAGGACAACATCTCTGAAGCACTTAAATTTCTTTTAGAGACACTTAGTGAAGGGCTCCTGTCAGTCAACATTAAAGGGATAAAAAATTTGAGGTCTGATTTAACTGAGTGATTTTGGTTCTTGGTTCAGCAGAGAGATACGGATATCTCTGAAAGGAGATTAATCTCATCACAGGATGAGCTGCCTTTATTTTCACAAGGGAACCAAATATCCACCTTTGAAAGGGAGGGGTATTTGTCTGGCTAAATACAGGCATTTACACTGCAAGTGTCTTCACCTTTAGTGGTCGCTTAGGGTGACCTGGGGTCTATTACCCCACTTTTCTCACCTCCCAAAAGCTGACCTCTAAACCAAATCAGATGAATCATCACACGCTTTACTCTATGGAAAAATATCAGTGCCCTCACAGGCTGGATCATGCACTTCAGGTGTCTAAGCATAGACCTTGGGAAGCTCCTGTGCATCTCAGATATCTGACTTCCATAAATCTGGAGTGGGATATATTCTAACATAAGCAATGTGGTGTGAGTCCGACAGAAAATCTTCTGCTACACTGCATTTCTTAGAGCAGCAGTTATGAATTAAGAGGGGGGAAAAAAGCCAAAATAAATAAATAAACAAAAAGAAGAAGAAAGAAAAAAAAATAATCTCAAAGAAACAGCAAGTGTCAGGCTCCAACTACACTTTATGGTCCCCCATGAAAGAAAAGTTTATTTTGATATAGCATTCTTGACTGAGAACTGTTTGGGTGAAAGATGAGCTTAAAAACTGGTTTCAAGGAAAAAAAATTAAACTGTTTACATTGTTGGAGAACTGGGATGAGCTTCCAGAGGAAGGAAGAAGGGTCTGGGCTTTAAATGTTTTTGATTCTGATTACAAACATTAGTCATCCAGGGAGATCTTGCTGAGTGCACAGGATTCCTCTGAGACACGTTATGGGAAGAAATAAAGCTGGTGTCTTAGATATTGCGGGTTCTCATTATGTTCCAGCAGAGAACAAAGGGAGACAGCACCTGGACACATGGATGCTGTCTCAGTGAGAAAAAAAATGCAGCAAAATACCTGAGAAAAAGGAAAGGGGAACGGGAGGGAAAGGGGTAAGTGGAAAGAGAAAGGGAAGGAAAGGGAAAGGGAAGAAAGAAAAGGACCTGTGAGACACATTCAGTCCTTTACGTTAGGGTACCTACGTGATGCTCAGCAGATTCCCAGGCTGTTAAATAAGATTGTTACTGGTTTTCTTCCCATATTGTCTCATTTCAAAGTGAAGACGTTAGTTCTCTCTCTTTCCATATTGCTCTGCGATTTGTATTTGCATTTGCCATTAACGAATTTGATCTTGTTGCTTAGGGACAGTCCTTGCAGGTGATGAATATTACTGGGAATTCTCCTGGGAATTCTCCCCTTCCAAACTTGGTGTTGCGCTAAATATTTAGAAGTTTAAGTTTCTCAGGAAAATGTTAAATAAGTCTCCACCATGGGAAGACTACTTGATCGCCTGTCCCGGTTGGCAGCAAATCTCTCTTATAAACTCGTCATGAGAATTATCTTCACTCCAGTGGGAATATTTAAGTACCAAAAAAAAAAAAAAAATACACTAACCATTGATTTAGACTCTGAGTAAGATTCATCTGCCCTAAATTGAGTGTCTAAAAGACAAATGAAAAATGCTGAGCCAGTAACCTTAGGTTGTCTTTGCACTCAGAGGAGAGAAATGGGCACCTGCAGAGTGCAATTTGTCCTATCTTAAGATCAGTGTCTAAGATGGGTGAGATTAATTATTTGTGGATGCTCCTCTTTATCTACCTCAGGGTGACTGGCTTAGAAACAGGTACCCAATGCACATGAATATAGGGAAGATGAATACTACCTTAGTATTTCCAAGTTTGCTTATGACAGTATTGTACGAGGCAGTGCCAAATTCTTTGACAGAACCAAGACATAACACGGTCTCCTATTCCTCCTCGATCCCATTATCTTGTCAAAACTGAAAGTATATTAGTTTGACACGATTTGTTCTTGGCAGATTCATAATGGTTGTTTTTCATCACCATATTAGTACTTCCAGGTGCTCATGAATTTATAATTAATTTTTCCCAAGACCTGAAGTCAGGCAACATCATCTGCACCTTCCCTGAGTCTCCTTTTTCCTTCTGCACGAAGATCAGTTGTGTCTCTGCCTTCATCCAATCAACTGAGATTTCTCTCTAATCTAATCTATCAAGGTATTCCTTACTTAACTCTCTTCTTATACTATCTTGTCTTCTGCTCCTCTAGATAAAGTATGTTTTTTTGAAGTCTCTTATCAGAAAAACACTGGGCTTTTGTGCAAATAAAATGCAAAGAAGCCTCAGAATATTTCAGTCTTCTGGAATCTCATTTCAACACAGTAATAAGCTTATCCTATCTGCTTGTTTTCTTATTTCTTACATATTAGCAGATTCTTCCCTATTATTTTTTTGGCGGGGGTGTCTGAGGAACCCCGTATAAATGGTAATTCACTTTTCAGCTCTAACATTCCCTTTTCTATCCTAAAACGCTTTGATAACTCAAATATGTTCAGTCATGTACCTTTGTTCCCACTCTGAGTATCTCTGAAGACAATCCAATTCCTGCGCTAAAAAGTTTTAAAAAAATAAGGAGAAGAAAGTATTTCAGCCAGAGACTCAAACTTTTAATGCTTCTCAGAACTTTTTTTCCATTGTCTTCAAACTGCCTCACATGATAGCTGGCACCAGAGATTTGTAGACTTGCAATAGAATTTAAAAACACTGTGGCAGATTTTGCACTAGACTCATAACGGATTTTTGCTCACCATTCCACATCCACGTGATTTAAAGAAACAGAAGAGTGCAAATGTAGATTTATATTACATTGGTATTTCAGGGCCCTGGCAGTCATATTACTACTTATAGTGGGGACAGGCAGAAAGACATTTCCAACTTTAAATTATTTTTCTACTGTACAAGATGAAATCAGCTAACGTTCTCCCCATCTTAACGATTTTGAGCTGAGGTACAGGAAAGTCAAGTGTCTATCTGTAGTTATCTGTTTCCCACTGTGAATGTCCTTCTCTGAGTCCATCGTGCAGTCCTGGAGAAGTCAGCAATTATTCCCTGTAACGGAAGAGGAGGCTGCTACTGTCTTTCAGTCTTGAGAAAAAAAAAAACAACCAAACCAAACAAAACAAAACAAAAAATTAACTTTCACTTTCTCCTCCAAGAAAACATTTGAAATCTCTTCTGTTTTCTGCTGGCTTTCCTCCAGGCACTTTCAGGTTTGCCTGCATGTTATTCTGCAATCTTTCCCTAAAAGCAGGCACTCCACTCCGATTGACTGTCAAAGACCCTTGGGAGCAGCTTGAGTATCTCACTTAGCTAATGACGCTTTGAGGGATGCTTCAGACAGTCATGGTGTCTGCCCCACAGGTGGCTGAACGAGGTGAGATGCTGTAGTGATAGCATGGCTCTTCTTTCCAGTGCCAGGCTCGTGTCAGATGATGAAAAACAACAGACGTGTCTTGTATGCGCATAGCAGGACTCGGAGCACTCAGTAATCATCTATGGGAAGCCCAGAGCATCCAGGTGACCCTTGAGACATTCTCAATGTGGTGCCGCTTCCGTGCTACTGTGTTGAAAAAGTATCACCGACTGGTTTTGAACCAGAAACAACACTTCAAAGACTGACCTGCTGTGTTTCACACATAGAGTGGCACCCACCTCTCGTTCCTGACTCCACGCCATTCCATTCCCCTCCAGCCCATCCTGGATCTCACCTGTTGGAACATCTTTCTTCAACGTCATGACCCCATGTTCCTGAGGATAGGGGCTGGCCTATTCTGAGGGCTGCTGGCCAGGTCATGGAGAAGGAGAGAGAAGCTGCAGTGAAGAGCAATGGTAGAGGGAAGGAAAATGAGCAGAACCACATTTGAAAGCGATGCCACGACAAAGCACATCCTTCTCTGCAGCGCTGTGGCTCTTCCTGGTGACATGGTGTCCTTCCCCTACACATTACAGGTCCCATTTATATATTGAGAGATGAGAAATTTAAGATACCATCATAGTCCTAGAGACCACTTCTAGGTCATAATCAATTATTTCTCAATGAGGGATAGGTGATTTTTGTTTCAGCAGTGATGTCATATTCTGGTCACCACATTTGGTCTGGAGAACTGACGCTTCTTCACCAGTTGACGTAATTCACTTTTAGACCTACCTGTCAAGAAAGACGAGCAAACGAAGAGCAGGAAGAGCAGAGCAGAAAACAGGGTTGCTGTGTTCTTATAGTTTTAAATTTTTATTGTGTTTTATTTATGTGTATATATTTCTTTATAAATTTAAATATATTTTTATAAATTTAAATACCTCTTATATATTTATTTCTGCATGAAAAAGTACCATTTTATATATAAAATACAGAACTTGTGAGAGAATAAATTCTAGACCTTCCTTA
>VZSZ01008502.1:2310-41449 GCA_013398815.1 Ibidorhyncha struthersii
AAAAAAAAAATCAAAGCGAGACCCCTCAAAGCCTTTCACTGAAGTACTGGGCACACAAAATACTTGAATGTTTTTAGCACTAAGACTGTAAAAATCACCTCTAGAGCTTTTGTCTCTCAAAGCATCTAATGTTTTTAACAGAGCTCTTCTATAAAGCACTGGAGACACTAGTACTAGGCAAAAAAAAAAAAAAAGGTATCTCCTTCTGCAATCTCTAATTTATTCACTATATTAGTTTCCTAACTTCACAGTTTTCCATAAGCAAGTAGAAAATATCTAGACTGCTTTGGAGTTTCACCTAATAAACTGAAAATGTTGCTCTGATATCAAAGCATAACTCAAAATCACAGAATCACAGAATCACAAAATAGTCAGGGTTGGAAGGGACCTCTGGAGATCATCTAATCATACCTAGAACATTATGAATTTATGCAATGCTCCTTTCCAAAAACAGTTATTTTTCCATACTAATCACCAATTATTTGTGTAGTGCTCACACCAGAGGCTTGAACTTTTTTTCTTTTTCCTCTACTGAGCTACAGTTGAATGCTAAATAAACTGAAACGTAAAGAAGTATTTTCACCCTTGGATATAAAGCAAAGTCCTCCAGTCTGACGTATGTTATGAGTTGTCACGTGAGCTATATAACAGTGGCTCTTTTTAGTGAGAGTACCTACAGCAGCATCCTTTCTTCAGAAGTGACAAGAAACAAGGGTCTAAGAAAGAGAAGACTATGCAAAGAGACGATGCCCCTCCCTCATCACATCCACACTGAGCAGCCTGTAGCACCGGGGCTGTCTCAAGTAGCACCTACAGGCTTCATCATAAAAAGCACAGTTGTATCAGAAGGAGAAACAGCATTGCGGATACTGGCATTTTTATGAAAATGCATAGGAAACATTGTTAGAGCATGAGAATAAGCAATTATAACACAGAAACGTGCTTTCTATCCAGCTGCTTCTGAAATGTTTGTCCAGAAGCAGTTACAGACACTTTTATCCAACTTGCACCTAGCGCTTTTTTCACAAGGAAGAGCATTCCAGTGATGCAACTGAGAGCAAGTGCTGACATGAGCATGGCCAGCAGATTTAACCTTTTTAAAGACACATAAGCATATGACTTCACATGTCAAAGAGATGACTCCTGAGATCTCACCACCAGGAATATATTTAAGAAAGAAAGAAAGCCTTAAAACACAAAGGTGCAAACCAGTAAAATTATCATGTCACATAGGAATAAATTTAAGAAATGATCTTTAGCGATGTGGTGAAAAAAAATAAACCCCACACAGTGAAGTGTAGTTTGATTAATGACAGCAAATATGGATTCAGACAGGGGAGCTCATGCTTAACTAACCTTCTTAAGTTCTTTGAAAACATAACTGCTCTGAAAAATAAAGAAAATTCAGTGAGTACTACATAGGTAGATTTTCAAGGAGCACTTGACAATGTTTCTCGTTATAGATTTGCCGCCAGGCTATACAACAGAAACTGAGAGAGGCTACTAAATACGAAGTTGTTTTAAAGAGTGAGAGAAAGGTGCAAGTGACAAATAATTTATTCAAATAGCTTTGAGAGTTTTCAGAACCCATTTTCTCACAAATATGCATAGCTCATTAAGTCCTGATCTTGATTAAAGTGACTTTAAAAAAACAATATTTCTAGTATTCAGTATTAATAAGTATTTGTATTATATCCAATAATATTAGTGTGTCTAATAGCCCTCCAGATAAATTCTACTGCATTTTTGTGAAAACAGAATTTGGTAATAATGACACGGAATTCAGAAGAATGTGTTTCTAATATTAAATCTAGCAGCTGGGGCGTACATTTAGTCATGCATACCAGAGAAAACATGGTACCAGCTACCAGCTTTGAGTGACAGACACTGTGACACTCTTAGTCAAAGAGATACGTTTCAGAAATTTTTACAAGGAAGCTGAAGGTGATATGGTTAATTTATTTTATGTACATCACTGCCAACTATGACAGTCCCAACTTCACATCCATTTTCCTCCTCTGGAACATGCAAAGAATAAGGTAAGTAGATTGATGAGGTCAACAAGCTTGAATATGCAGTTTCTCATCAATACATATCACAGAAAAACAAAGGTCTTAATTCTTTTTTTCCTAATGTTGTAATTGTATCACAAATTTTTTGAAGGTTGCAGACAGTATAAACCAAATCAATTAGAGGATATTCGGGTACTCACACAAAATAAGTTACGACAGAAAAAAAATGATTAGTCATACAGAATAGAATATTGAGTTAGGACACAAAAAGCTAGTTTGAAAGTCTCAGAGAGGTGGTGAATAAGGGAAAGAACTCATAATACAAACAAAGCAGAGGTAGGTGAAGCTAAGAGTAAATTCGATTCACCAAACGAATGTTTTCCAGTTTCTCAAAGTATTTTTTTCTTACCACCCGAATCATTTATAACCATACTATTAAACACAGATTTTCAGTTTTGTGCTAACATATACTTTTCTCTTCATGTGTGATCAAGACTGAACTTGTAAAAAGAATAAAGCTGCTCAGATCAAGAAAGTCTCTGTTGCTTAATCTCCAGGTTGAAAGCCAGTTTCAGCTAGACTTGGATGTACGAAAGCACTTCAGTAGAAAAAGGATATTTACATCTACTTTAGAAACAGACCTAAATCCTGGAATGAAAAGGGGGAAAAAATATACAAGAAATCCAGCAAGGAGGAGGAATAATCATAAGGTAATAGACAATGCATGGTCTTTTATTAGACTACATGTCAAAAATCTGTATCTGCTGGTATTACAGAAGCATCTGATCAGTAATACACTCCTATAGCTAACCCATTTTTTGTTTACAAATGATTGGTTTTTTTAAAGGGATCTCATGTAGCATCTAACAGATTAGAACTTCTTTGCAAGACCTGCGAAAGGTAGCAAATGGTATTGACCCCTCCCAGATTAAAACGTTATTTAAAATACTTAACACTTGACCATAATACAAGATTTTATGATAGATACTATCCCAGGAAAACTGACACGTTGAAAGATATCAATGAATGCAAGTTCAAGTACTGACAAGACATTTTTGATGAGAAGGTAAAATAACACTCCCATAAAAGAAACTAAAAGGTGGCTATGCATCTTGCAGACCTAAGGTCACATCAGGTTTTCTCTATGGTGAACAGCAAGGAGTAGGATTCAGCCTTTCTCTGCTTTGTAACTTGAAGTCATGGTCCTTGCATTGACATATAGTTATATTATATATATAAAAATTCTATCTATAAAATACACACATAGATAAATATATATACATAAATAGACATGTGATACTCCCTTTGACTTGCATATACTGAAATGGTTGGTCAAAAGCATAACTAAGAACTATTAACAGACCACGTATTTGATTACAGAAGCAACTGGTAATGAGTGCACAGGAAAAAAGTTCAAAATAGGAAATACAGGAGTATCTCCCACCTCTTCGCCTTGCCAAATGTTCATTTGATGCAATTTCTACATACAAGCAGATGCACAGAAAAGTATTAAAAATAGATAAGAGGAAAGATTAGGGTTTTTTAATATCTAATACAATAGTGTTGTACCATAATGTTAAAAGATAATTGTACTTCAAATCTGTCTCAGTGAAGGCAGCAAAAGTCCCATTTACAATGAAACAGCTTAGACCATTTTTATGGTGTTACTTCATACTAAACTGAAATAAAACTGCCTGCTATATACAGTAAGGGTCAGCACTACATAGTGGAAAAAAAACAAACCAAAAACATACACACACCCCTCAACTAAAAGAAACAAACCAAACCCAACCAACCAAAAAACCCCAAACAAAACCTAAAAACCCTTTAAGACAACTTCAGCAAGAACTAAGCATCACAGAGTTTGTGAGTGGACGCGTGTGTCATCCCCCCACACACACACACTCTTGGTAACATTCTGCAGTTTTGCTGAGTTACAGAGAAAGGCTTTATGTAACTATTTTTTCATACAGCATTTGGTCTTCGTGAACTACTTGTGTTACACTAAGTATATAAAAAAAAGACTTGTCACGATAGGAAAAACAAAAATGAAACAAAAAGATGACTGCATAACATAACAGCATATATTGATACAAGCTTTGTGTATGTTGATAAAAAGGAGTAGATGTTCACCTGTTACAAAAGTAACGACGGGGCTGATTCCCACTGCTGGGCAATGGCAGCACTTCACAGAACCACGGAACCAGGCTGGCTGAGGCAGGAAGGCAGCCCTGGAGAGACCATCGAGTCCAAGCCCCTGCTCTGATCAGAGTCAGACAGAGCAGGTTCCTCAAGGCCGTGTCCAGTAAGGCTTTCACTGTCTCCAAAGATAGAGACCACAGCATCTCTGGACAACCTGCTTTGGTGTTAAACCACCCTCACCATAAGAAAAGTGTTTTCTTAAAAGAATGGTGTCTCTGTGGTGGGTTGACCACCAGCCACCCACTCACCTTGTCAACTCCCCCTCCTCAGCAGGACAGGAGGACAAAAGAAGATAAAAAAAGCTTGTGGGTTTAGAAAAAGACAGGGAGATCACTCATGAGTTACTGCCAAGAGCCAAACAGACTGAACTTGGCGAAAATTAATTTGACTTATTAGCCATTTTGCTGCAAATTCTCCTCTCGTTTGAACTGAAACTGTAGAAAAGCTTAAGCATACAGAAAAGTTGTGTGCTATTTATCCAAAAAGAAAATTATTCTGCTTATTGTCAGCAAAAGGTATTTCTTTTCCAATTAACATCAGTGATCATTCCTAGAGTATAAAGAGAATAATGTTGTTCAGATCTATCACAAGTTTTGATCTGAATAAATATAGAGAATAAAAGAAAGGCTGGGGTGGGTGTAATCTGCTTCATGGTGGAAAAGCTTCATGAGGTCATTAAGAATTGTTAGAAGTGTAAATAAAGGAATTTAGAAAAATTTTCGTTGAAGGGAAAAAAAAAAATATCAGCAAAGGGCTTCTTCACCCTCCTCACTCAGCATATGCTATAATAAGAAGTCACAGGTAAAGGAATTTACAGGATCTGAAATAAATCCTTCAAATTAAAAATAAGTGCCTGCATCACATTAAGTAATGCAGGAACTTTATTCCTCCCTATTCCAGCATTATGAGACACAACACTATTTCTTCCACTGCTTATGCATTCTTTATGTCCATCTGCTGCTCTTGTGCAGTGTCAAGATTCAATAAGATTAGAGATATAAAAATATTCTGATACTATATTATTGTAAATCCATGAGGGAACCAATAATTTGATTGCATCCTTGTGAGTAGAGATCAAAACGGTTTAGGTGTACGGAACATCCGATGTCTTACTGCAAAAGTCTTTGAAAAAGGTCAGATCTTCAAATTGCAATCCACTACATGCACAGCAAGCAATACAATCTATTACAGGTCCTTGCCAACTGATCTTAATGTAAATTAAGTTACATAAATATTATTTTCACATTTGTTCAGCTTACAAGGACACCACTACATTCAAACTTAAGACAAGCACACTTTATGTGCTTCCTGTTTCGTTAAACCATTTTGTAACCGCATCAAATCTATTTAGATGTAGATAAAATGTGCATCAGTTCAGTTTGTCTCTGTTGTTCTGTCACTACTAGAAGAGGAGTGTTACATTCCCTTTTTCCCTTTCCAACCCCGTTCTAATAGGTACCATCAGCTTTTGCAATGTGTTACAGAATTCTTTAGGTTCTATATATGCAGGCCTATATATGCAGCATGCTACACACTCAGTGGGGTTCAGTTGCCTAAACGTAGCATTTTAAATGACCTAAGATATCCCCCCCACAAGGCTCAAGGATGTGCTTCAGAAGGCAGTGGGTCTCTTACATGTCTCCTACCATATCATGTGGTCTGGTAAAGACGACATATCTTATAGGGTCCCAAAATGCTACTAGATGTTCTCCATTTAGCCAAGATGATCCTGTTTTTTCTGAAACAGCATCTGAGTATCTATCCGACATACTTTATTAAAGTTTTGTGCTTTCTGGACTCTCATCTGATTTAAACAGTTTAGATTATTTTGAGAGGACTTTTCTAAAATCCACTCCCTCTAGAAAACAAGTGGTAGAGTTAATAAATATTTTCAAGTTAGCACAGTCAGCAACACTTAAGGGGATTCAGACAATCCCCAAATACCAGAGCACCATACACACACCAATTATTTTTAGTTAGAAAAAAAGTAATTCTTATTATTTCAAATGAACATAAAACAAACCAAAAAGCACTATAAAAGCATTACTAAAAATTATTTAAGCTACCCACCCCGACTGTCCCAGTTTGAGGTAAAACAGAACCAGTTTTCTTTTCAGTAATTTTACTTTTCAGTTAAGTCTCTTCTAACTGAACTGTACTCTCTGAAATTAACAGCATATTTTTAAGACAGTGTCTGCTTCCAGAGTGATAACATCTTATGTTTATAGTGAATACCAAGGCATGGTATGCAGAAAGGCTCTCACTTATACTTATTCCCGTAAGTCCCAAGGCAGATAACTTTGTTACTCGCCCCGTTGGAGGGCCAGAAGTGGAAAAGTGTAGAGGGGTCCCACCTGTGAGAAGAAGTGGACAGGACAGGTGACCCAAAAACTGACCAACAGGGTATTCTATCCCATCTGCATCACGCTCAGTATAAAAGCCCTCTGAGGGATCAAAGGGTCAGCTCTCTTTCTTCAATGGCTGACGTCTGACAAGGACTCCGTCTGTTCGTCTGCCTTTGATCCTGACCTGCGCATTGCTGAATCCAGATCCCATCTATTGCTGAGCCCAGTCTGGGACCTTCCCAACGCCTTCCAGTGACATGACCACCATCTTGGAAGCTTGATATGGTTTTGTACCTACTGTATATATTTCATTATTTTCTTATGGATATTATCTTTTCTTTTTATTAATAATATTTTATTAAAGTAGCTTTGGTTTTCTTTTTAACCCATAAGTCTCTCTCCCTTCTCTTCTGGGAAGCGAAAGAGAGGTTAAAGAGAGCATCCGTCATTTGTCTAGTGGCCATCCCAGCCCAAACCATGACACCAACCATGAAGACTTTTGATTATGTAAAAACTATTACTGTCATTAGAAATTAAAGGTTATATGTTGTTTTAAATAATCACTACTATATTCACCAGCCTTTTGTTATCACTCTCAGCAAGAAGAATCTGACTAATAGTTGTTAGATACAACATTCCCCTACATAAGCTCTATGTAAGGACAATCTTGTACCAACTACAGGAATTTAAGGATATTTATAAGAGTAAAAAGACAACAAAAACTCAGAAAACTCAAAGACCTTCCAAATAATAATAGAAGTGTTGCTCTTCTCCCCTCAAAAGTTCCTCAAACCTAGTAAGTAGGTTTGCAGATGCTGCAATAATACATAAGAGTTAAAGAGCCTAATTCTGACAGATTTCACATATTTTCACTAGTAGCTTTATGCGTGAATAAATATTTCATCACTCAAAGAAGAGGGAAGTGGATATTTTTTTTCAGGCTCTAGATACAATTGAATGTAGGTATCAAACAATCGCCAGTGAACAAACCTTTCCAAAAGCAATGAAGCCTTTCATAAATACTGTTCAAAAAGAACAATGCTAAAAACACATTACGAGTGCAAAATGGTACAACTATTAGGTATCAATCTCCACTCAAAAATTCTTCTGTGCCAGCATCCTTGATTCGTATGATAAAAACAGTATCATGTCATCATGGTCAAATATAGACAAGGAACAACTCTGCAACAGAAATACATATCTACAGCTGGAATAACTGACCAGTTGCTGAATGAGAGTTTAGCAAGGTAACCAAAGACTTACTGTAAGTAACTTTCATTTCAAGAGCTTATTGGCTTAAGGTTGAACTCCTTGAATTGGCTTGACAGACATACTTGACGTGCTGAAAGTTAAGAAACTGCAAACACCGCTGCAGAGCTGGAAATTATCTAATAAAGCCAAGTTTATACGGAATTATACAAAGAATTTCAGCAGCTTCAGCAACTTTAAGTCCATTTTTACACAAGAAGTGTTCTTAACTGAAGATTTCGCAAGAGACTTCAAGAAAACTTCCTCATAGGCGTTATTTTCTTGTGTACTATACCAGTCATACAGGGACTGATGTGTTTATGAAATGCTTTGCTATTAGTAGCATAAACCTCTCGTGTGCAAGTAGCACAAGTATTCCTTTTTGCTAACAGAAGAAATCACACTGACCTATCTTAGAAGTTAAGTCCTAAAAGGATCTACAGTATGTCAGAAGATGATTAATCAGACTTAACATATACGGAATACTGACAACAAAAACAAAATTACCACTACCAAATTTTGAAGTAATCTGAATTATTAAAAAGAACAAAAAACCAAATATAGTCCAGGTGAAAAAAGACAGTAATGACTTAGATTCAATAGGACATACAGAAATTTCCTGTTTTCCTCTCTTCTGTAACCTCCCAATGCTCTTATTTTATAACAGAATTGAACAACCTGGCTTGGATAATACTAGATAACTGCACTTCTAGAACATGAGAGAAAGGATGGGTGGTAGGTGTTAATTCATGGTTCAGCCACGTTAGTCCTTAGTGCTGAGGACAGACTAAGTAAAAACAGGTATCACAAAATACAGAGATTAAAAATAGACTTTTTTTTTTTTTTGAGAAATGTAGTAGTTTCATCATGATCCATCTGACAGAAAAAAATGTGTAAAGAAGCTGCGTAAAGATAACTTGAGATGACTTCCCACCCATTAAAAAAACAATCAGTTATCAATGATTTTGTGTAATAGTGAAGTGGCTTCTGATGCAATTTGAAAATATTAAAAATATTTTAATCAAACCATATAATGTCTGAGATACACATTCAAAGGTGTAATGATTTCCACAATAAAAACAAAAATTAACATAGAATAATGTATTTTATATTGTCTTTCACATCAAAAGTTGGAGCAATGCAATTTGTACACGTATAATGTATATGACTATCAAATAAAAATATATAATTTATGGTTAGAAAAGGCTAAGAAACATGTACTTTGGGAAATGGAAGTTAAGAGAAAAGCAATGTAATTCTATACATTCAGCTGGCTTATGAAATGTTAAGCTGGAGGTTTACAGAATATCCTAGCTGAGCTACATGTATTTAATTTTCATTTTACATGAAAGGTACTAATAAAAACACTAGCAAAATGTCATAAGCATGAGTGTTGACATAATTGCCCAGAAGATATGTATTGTAAGTTCACTATCAGTTCTTATCACATTTATCAGCTGTTTAAGATATTTATACATAAGGGTTTCATCAATGTACTCTGTATTAGACTATTCAAATCACTTTCCAATGTCATTCTGATTGCTTTCATTATACCCTAGAAACCACTGCATATACAAGGTAACACTGGAATAAAGAAAAATGCATCAAGTTCACTGCAGAAATTTCCAGTTGTCTCAAACTTGCATATAATCCAAAATTGATATGTTTCATCTTAAACTGACACTGTAAGCTCTACCGAATGAAATTGCGTTTATCACACTCAAGACAAATGTTGTCTCTGTGATGGTGTGCTTACCCCCAGGTGTCAACCTGACCTTTATCTTCTGTAACACTGCCCAAGCGATAACCACCCATGGTGGACATAATGGGTGAATCTAGTCGCGATGGCTGCACCCGCCTCAACATGGTTTCAGGGATAACATCACAACAGCCAAGGGCTAACTTGGGCAATGCTGGTACTGTGGTCGATTTGCAGATATGACTATAGGTCAATCATCTTACCCCCATAAATAGTGAACAGCCCAAGAGCCCTTTGAGCTCTATTGCACAGCAGCAGGCTGCGTGCTAGGATTCCCCCTTCGAGTAGGGACATCTCTTAAGGTTACTTCTCAAGATTCAGGGATTCCTTGCTGCAACGGATTCTTGGTAAATGAGTAATAGCATGCTAAACTTTGAAATCTTAGCTAAGTGATATAAAGGATTGATTGTGCATATATATTCCTTTAGATATAAACCGTTGACCAAGTCTGGGACTAGGACTGGATCCAGCTGCACCTAGATTCCTCTCTGAGGAGTTTAGAAAGCAAGGGGGTCCTTTCTGAACCTTGGCTCAACAGGAGGGTCTCCCTGACTCTTTTGTCTGACGTTGGCCTCTATGCAGGAAGTAACCAAGTGTGCCTTGCCATCCAATTTTGTTAAAACACTGTTGCATTTATTATCAAACAAATACCTGTTTTATATCAATAAAAGTATCACTGCTTCTCTGAGTGAAATGCATCACTCCATCCACAACAGTCTCACAAAACTAAATAATTAATTGTTCTAGAGAGTTACAATTTTATCTGAGTAATAAAAAAAAAAAAAAACCAACACTTTGAAAGCAGGAAAAAGGAAGTAATGAGATTTTAACAACTCTTCTAGCATAACAACAAGGAAGCAGGGCAAAAGCAAAACAAACCAGGAAAAGACAGTAAGAAACAGACTGGAGAAACCCTTATCTCAACTGATTAATTATCCTCCACATCTCATTTTTCCCTTCTAGAGGGTTCTGTTTTCAAACAGCAGTATTCCTTTCTACTTTTTCCCCTCCAAAATAACCAGAAGATACAGGTATACTATAGGAATAGAATTTTATTTAAAAAAACTATATGGTGTTCTTGGCCATTATAAGTGGAAGAGTAGCAAAAAAATCATTATTGTTCCTTTAATAATGGAGCGTTCAGCCTGAATCAGTAAATCAGATAAAGCATATTTTCTCTTCGTGTTACAAACCTGCCCCACTCCCATCCCCATCTTTAGACGTTAGACTAGACCTACTCTGAGCAACCGTGAAGTGCAGTGAATGAGCATTTGTTTCTCTTCTGATAGAATTTTTCTTTCCCATATTGGTTTTCACTTTGGATATTACCACTCAGAACAACACTAATATGCATCATTTCAAATTAATGACGCACAAAGAGGAAACGTACTCAAAATTCACAGTGTTTATGCTAGAATTTGACCCTGTGGAATTAAGTAGAAAAGATGAACAGTCTTGACTTAAATATATTAGACTAAAGGTAAGGCATACCTTAAGAATGTCTTGTGTAGTACTGTACATTAAATATTCATCAACATCTTAGCTGAAATATTAACATATTGTTTGAACTGTAAAAATTTCTACCTAATGATCTCAGTATTTTTCAGGAGTAGAATTGGTGATAGTATCAATTTCAGAGCAGAGATGAGGATGATACAATTCTTAATCCCACATATTCCACAGCCAAATCAACCACTCTCAGCTACGATAACATGCAGATCTTTTCTCTTCTAAAATTTCTGCATTTCCTTAATAGCTCACCCTCCAGATCTTTCATTTTCCACTATTCTCTATCTACTTACACAGGTTATCTGCAGGTGTCATTAAGCACAGATCTGGATCAAAGCTCTGCACGCTCATCCATTTCCTCCAGCCATACCTCCTATCAAACAGCAAAGAAACTCATCATATCTTTGCCCCTTCAAAAGATGCATGTGGGCATTTCCATTCTCAGCTGTGTTCTGCAACATGGTTATTTGTGGATAAAGAATTTAATATCAAATAACATCTGGCATGTACAGCAACTAGTGGCAGTTCCAGGAAACATGAAGTAGTTTCAAAACTATTTTTTAGTCTCATAGCCTATTCAAAGACATTAATGAACTAAGAAAAAGTGCAATTTTTTTTCTGCCTTAAATAGCTAAATTCTCAAATTACCTTAACACAGTTATTTTTATACCATCAGACTATTCTTGTTGTACCTAGAAAACACAATGCTGTTGCCTTTGATTATAATACAGAGATACACCAGACACAGCTGATCTGAAAATAATGAAGGGGATACGCCTTCCATCTTGGATGAGTAGATTGGGAATAAAAAGTGGGTAACTGTGGCAGCTCTGTTCCAAACTGAGTGGAAAACAGCTAAGAGTCTCACTGGAAAGAAAGGAGAAAGTTCAAAACAAAAAACTCAACAACAAAACAGATACAGAAGCCTCAGAAACATTATTGCTGAAAGTTCTTCTATGAGAAATTTTTCAGTAGTGATTTTTATTGATTTACCATTGACAAAGCAGAGGATAGGCAGCGAGAGAACATAAGCAGGTGAGAAAGAGTTGAAAATGCAAGATCTAGAACAAAGCATAAACAAAACATTTTAAAGGACAGAAAATTCCTAAAGACCAGGCAGATACAAAAAAGAACAAGTTATGGGTATTTCTCTCTTTCTCCATCCAATTTAATTTCTACAACATACACTGTTGACCAGTCATACAACTTAGAAAGGAGAAATAAGATACAATGTTAAACAAATGCTGTATAAATTTTTATTCTTGTATGAATGTTCAAAATCAATATCGGCATTAAAAAGATTCCCAGGTATAATCTGTATTTCATGAAAAAAAGACAGGAAAAGATGTATCTAGGAACAACATCCTCAGTAAGCTACAAAGCAATTTTCTTGTTCTAAGAGCACGAGATTTAATCCTAGGGTACCTTCATAATACATATCGCATTAATTATTTCTTCATAAGGTCAAGGAAAACGTTTCCTTGGGTTCTCTTATTTGAGTAACATTATACCGAGAAAGAACTTGGCTTAACTTTTCCCAGATAGCAGAGAACTTGGTTGCATTTTGCCAGTGCTTTATACAAGAAGGAACCAATGCAATGGGAAAGAATGTTCATAAAGATTTTCTACTAAGTTAAAGCTTTACAGTCTGAAGTATTGTGTTACCTCACTCTTGCGTAAAAAAAAAAAAAAAAAAAGAAAAAAGTTATATTGCCAGAAACATTCTTATGTATTAGTTTTCTTTAAATTTTCCTTTTAGTTCAAAAGATTGTTTGCTTTGTTTGTCTTAATGGTCCCTGCCCTCCCCCTTTCCATAATTTCTGGTCAAATATCCAGCTTTGTTAAGGAAGCTACCAATTTGAGAACTGTTTAGTCATGTTACTGTATTACATTTAACAGATGTGAGCAACTAAGTTCCTAGAGTTTAAATATTAAGGATATGGGGGGGGGAGTTGTATTCTATGAAGAACTGGACATCTCTTTTGAAATAGGCAAAAATGTAATGATCGGTTACAGTCTGCCACAAGAATGTCACCTACTATTTATTAAGAGTGCTGCATTGTAACCACATATGGTAACTGTAAGTGTTGTTTTGTTTACCTTATTTTCTTCTGCTCCCCTGTGGTTTCCACAAATCTCTGGACTAGAATGGTTGAACTGCAGGGCAAAGGAGATTTCCTGAAGCCAAGCAGGAATGCTTCAAATAGTTGAGTTGTGTCCACATTAAAAGAAAAGCAAAAGGAAAATAAAGAAAAGGAAAACCTCCAGAAAGGTAAGAATGAAAGCACGAGACAAAAAAATAATCTGAAGAACAATTTTAAAAAAATATAAAAATTAAATAATACCTCTTTACCTAAGCAGCCAAGAGTACAGGCAGAGTTTGAACACATGACCATGGCAGAGAAGTAACATTCAGAAAAGACAAGGCTACAGCAGGAAAAAAAAAAATAAAAAAATCAGAGTTTTTGGTGATATGTTTAGTCTGGGAAGATCCCTATGTTACAATCCTATTATACAGGCAATGTGCTACAGGATGTCTCTGAAATGAAAGTTTTAAAAGAAGCTATTGAAGAAATAAAATATTGATTTGTTCCAAACAAGTTGTTAGGACAAGACAGTATTCACCAGAGGTTCCTTGGGGATTTCACAAGTGACACAGTGCAATGAAATACAAAACAGTGGCCATTACAGGGGAGAATGAATTAATGTTATCTGTTGGCCTTTAGGATTCCATGCCACTGTTACTACATAGTTTACAGCTACATACATGCAAGTTAAATATCTGGCACTATCCCTATTTACTCCATTAGAAAATAGTATAGAATAGCACTCTGAAGTTGCATTGAATTTCAAACCAAACATACTACATGAAGTAATTATGTTGTTCCCGGAGTCTAAGAAAAGGTCCTTGGAGTCCAATCAAAAAAGCTGATAGCCATAACAACCTATGAAAAACCTCCATATCTTTTAGCCCATATTTCTCAAACATGCTACTGATTACAAGCACATCCTTCTTTCCCGTTTGATGCCTATCAGTTTGCAATTTAGCTTGCATTCTCTTTCAAATGGCACTGAGGATTTGTGAATACTAGTACTCCTGAGTTTTGCTTAGTTTGGGCTTACTGATTGTAAACAATTCAAAGTGAGGGGAAAATAAGGGAGAAATGATAGTCTCTTTCCATCACTCTTGTCCCACAACCCTTTTTTTGTTCCATAAGATTTCACCTTTATTATATGTCATTAGGGCACGTCAACACAATATGTATATTTATATTGAGGCTCCTATTTCATCGAATTATAAAACTGATTCCATTTTCTAGTAAGAGAATTAGAAAAAGAAAAATTTAAGTGTGAAAATATAATTATATAGGAATTATCATTGGGTATGTTTAAATCGCCAATAGCTGTATAATTTGAGAAGTATTGGATATGTAGATACATCTCGCATGTGCTTGTATCATGTACATGCTTCTATCTATATAAATTGATGTTATGTTAGCTAATAGGTTAAAAAGATAAACAGAGACACAGTGGAAATAGTGTTTTAAATTCATTTTCTGATTAATGAATTAACTAATCTATTATCTACCATGTGTAAGCCATTAAATTTTAAATTCTCTCGTACCTGACAAAAAAAATATAGCAATGAAGTTCTCCTGAAGCAGGTCACTCTCTTTAACAAGAAACACCAGTGAATATAAATAAACTAAGATTAATTTCAGAAACCTACTGGACACTTATAGTCAGGCAGACTGCAAACTTCAGGAACAAAACATATACCTGTTGTGCCAAATTTTCTGGCTACAGAACACCTTGCTGTTTGGACAGAAACAGTATGAAACACCCCTACTTGAGTGTAAGCAAACAGGAATAAGCATTAATTGAACAGCAGAATATCAAACACTTCGTATCAAACTCCCTTTCTCCAACCCCCCTATTCTTTCTTTTCTATTTATGACCTATGAAGTCTTCAGTTTCTATGAAGATGGAAAGAAAAAGCCATTAAAAGCATCTTCTGGTATTGTCAGATGCACCAAAATCTGCCCTTCATCTTTTCCTTCTCCCCTTCTCACCTTTTGCAATTTCATCTGTAGAATAGAACAAAAGCAAGAGACCTTTTTCTTAAGACCTTTAAGTCCATCAATAACAAACAGCTTCTGGACTCCACTTTTTGGCATTATATTAGGTTTTTATGCCTTCGGTAGTCTCCCAAAATGCAGTGCAGACCAAAGGCTTTAATACTTTCAAATCTCCATACATCACACAGTCTCGTACATTACATTCCATAGCACCCTTCATTCACAAAGCTGCAACTGAACCTTAGTATTAGTAAGGCCCATAACCGGCCTCTGCAATTCTCTGGTCCAGTTTTAAATCTTTTCACAGTCTGAGAGAACACTATGGCAATTGCATTCAACTCAGGAAGCCCAGAAACAGAGAGTGCAAAGCAACTTCCATCTACTCCCTTACTTGCTCAGATAATTTGACACAAATACTTTCTCTGGGAAAATTATTTTTTGATTCCTACTGTTATTCTTGGTAAAAGTTAGTGAGATGAAAGGAAAATACAAAGTAACTTTTATGTCTTCCTATGCAGGTGGCTTGCAGTCATTATGTACTTTTAGAATATGACTCAGTGATAAACAAATAAGGAAGAGTAAAAATTAAAACTTAAACAGCCGAGGACCATCTGACATCACCGCTATCTCTAACAATGTGCTGTTGTATACAAGACCAGTTCCTCAAGACAACAGAAATAGCTGCTGAGCAGGAGTATAGTACAGTCGCAATACATTAATTTTAACATAGAAAGTTGAAAAATGCATAAAAATATGAGATTCTCTGAAGAGAAAGTAGATTCCTTTGAAATGAAGCTTTTTTTTTTTTTAAAGGGAATTTGTCACTGTTATTCAAGACATTTTCCCTTAAAAATCGCAGAAAGGTTGCAATTGGAAGGGACTTCTGGAGGTCATCTGGTCCAAACCCCCTGCTCAAGCAGGGCCACCTACAGCGAGATGCCCACAATCTTCAGTTATTTGCTTCTGTTTCTTTAATACCAGCAGTTTTTACATAAGATATTTTTGTCACAAGGCAAGATGCTGTACTATACCTCTCAAGAGATGATCAACTGTCCTTCCTTAAAAAAAACTAAAACAATATTAGTCTCCTAGGGTTGCATGGGAGCCTGCAAATCTGCCAGACCACAAACCCTCACCAATTTCTTTGTTCTAACAAATTCAGTGACTATTATAATAGTAAAATTGGAAGAACGTTCTTAGTCAAATCAATACTTACTTTCTATAGCCTCCCGCTGACCAAAACAAATGAAAGGCCAACTTCTTCCATTAGATTTACCACGCTTCAGTCACGGTATCTCACTTGTGCATATTTTCACTTGCCATAGCCACTAAGATTACTGCCTAGGTAGGTATTCAAGTCATGAAATTCTGTGTTTGTAATTAAAACCTAAAACCAGGTAACACTCAGCCTTGTCACTAAGCACTCAAGTAGCAGTATTTGTTGTCTTTATCTCCAACCAGAAAATAATCTCTTCAGTTACTCTAATGATCTTATCTGGCATTCGAAGATAAAGTTTAGTTTCCTTTAACGGAACAGAAAAAAAGAAAGGAGTACAACACTGCCAAAGAAGCTAAGGTAATCCTATTTTGTACTCAGAAGGGGGGGGGAGAATGCTTTGTTTAGATGGTACTGCTAATTACAAAGGTATACTTAATCCTCCGGTTCATACATATTTCAGAATAGACATTTTGCTAGACTCGAGCTCACTCATATACTATTTTCAATGACAGAATACATACATTTCAGTATGACCACATTTTCAATTAAGTAAATTTATCATTTTCATTACCGAGTGAGGTCTCCCCAAAATTTTCTATCCTTCAGGTAACTCAAGTCACGAAATAACGCAAAGAATTACATTCTGCTGCAAGTTGATCTAAACACTAAATCTAAAATCCAAACCTGTTACTGCATATATAGAAAAAAATGTTTCTCTGAAAATCTGTCATATTGTTGAAATACATTCACACTCATTGAACTTTTCTCTGATTTCAGAACAATTGACTGTCTCCATTTCCCCTCCCCCCCCCCAAGATTTTTACATGCATTTTTCACTTCCCATTGGGATGGGTTAAGCTTGTTTAGNTTCTATAGAGGAAGTCCCATGGTCGCTTCAACATTTTTCTTATATTTGTAAATGTAGCTACCAGTACATCAAAATTCACTACTGTGAAATATCACTTGAAACAGGTTTTCTGACATGACACAATTAATATTCTCCAACACACAATGGATGATCCAAAATAAACATGGTAATGTAGCCTAGTAAGTTACAAGTATTGTTTAACAAAAACATACATTTCCACATTTTAATATTTTTTTTTTTATATAAAAAGAGTGATATCATTTCTATCAGAAACTAACATTTAAATTCAATTTAAAAAGTGGTAATTCCTAACACCAACAAGTAATCCAAAATTTTCAGAAGTCAGGTTGCCATTTTGCCTTATTATAACATGCATACATTACACACTTTTGGAAATGCTGGAAACAATTTTAGTGATAAACTAGGAATGTAACCTCTTTCTGGCAACATCTCTCTCAGAGCAGACAGATAAATCAAGTACTGAGGGTCCAGTTCTTTTCTCTCAATTACAATGATTTCAGTGAGTGTGGTATTAACTAATTGCATATTATCTTATGCAAAAGTACAGTTAATTAAGGACATCATAACAGCTCCAAACACTACCTACGTATCAGCAGGCTAATCCAACATTTCTATGCAGCACAGGAATTCTATCCACCCATATAAAATTATTCCAGATTAATTAAAAAATAATCTCTTTTAAAGATTAAATTTACAACTCAGTTAAAAAAAATGTTGCCCTCAAAAAAGTGGTTTTACTCATTGGTTCAGGTATCTTTCACATTAACAAAGATAGGCTGAAATTTCTCTCAACAAGTCTCCTTTCTGACACAAAATGAAAAAGCTTCATAATGTTTATATTAAATTTTTGATTTCACTAATAAGTATTTAATCAATAACAATCTCTTTGTGAAGAATAACACAGGATACATCAGAATATGGACTGAGACAGCCTAAAACACTTTGCCAGAGATGACACTTGCACAATTTTGGTTGTTGGCCAGGTACAGGAACAGCCCTGGCAACAGGAAAGTTGGAACAAGTTCTGTTTGAAAGGTATTTGGGCTGTCTATACCGGATCAATGAAGCAAAGAGTGCTACAAAGGAAAAGTGGTGGGTACCAATCATGAGGATCTCCTCCCACAAGTGACAGTTATCCATCTTTTGACTTGACCCAAGGGCCTGCTCACCCAGGATTAAGATCTTGGGACATGGCAGAGACTGCTGAGGCTCATCCGTTTCTAAGACCATTTCTCTTTGATGCTTATTCACATGGGTACTGTTGACATTGACAGGGAAGACCCTGAGGGTCTTTACCCAAGTGTTCAGAGCTTGTAGAGAACTTGGAGACCCAGACAGTGGTCCCATCATCCTGTGGCCAAGGAGAAAGGCTTAGTAAGGAGCAAAAGTTTCTTACAGATCAACACACCACAAGATCCAACCAAAGAAGTAGGATTCCACTTCCTTTGCAAACAGTTTTCCTTATACTGTCCATCAATAACAGTTTCAGTGCGCTGATAAATAAATTCACTAGAAAACTGCCTAACTTTATTTAACATGTGGAATTTTCTAATCAACATTCCAGATGAATAAATCATTGTGATGTTGTTATACTAACTAATTACACTAAAGAGACAGTAAAATTAAAAGGTTTGGGGTTTTATTACTTTTTACAATGAGAGTAAACTAGTACTTCTGTATTTGGAGCTCCTTCTCTATTGAGAGATGGAAAGTAAGGTTGTCTCTACAGCAGCACTTCGAACAGGCAGGGAACTCCTCTTGCAGATGCTACTCCATCCCACCCAGGCATAGAAAAATAAACATAAAGGAAAAGAAGCAAGACTTCTCTGGACCACCCTATCAGTGGAAAAACTGGAGCAAGTAGAGATTTCCTCATAACTTACTGTGACATAATGCCCTGAATTCCAGCAGTGTAAAAAAACTGAATCTTATATTTTCCATGCTCTTCACACTTAATTTTTATATTTTTTTAACCCTGTAAAAGCATAGCTAGAGGGCACTCTAGAGACCAAGATTTAAAGTAAAACAAGAAGAACCATCATTATGCAAAGCACTCTTTCCAGTTTTAGGATTTAAGAGTTACTAATACAGTTTCTCATTAGACTGCTATTCTGCCTAGTGTTCACTACTATAGTATCACCTACCAGATCCTTCTCCAGTCATTAAATAACAAAAAAAAAAAAAAGTCTCCCCATTTAAGCCTCCTCTTCTTACAGACACTTTAGCCAAAGCGTTCCTAATCCACATTACTGCTCTCCACTGCATTTCCAGTAAGATTATGATCCATTAACTTCCTTTTCAAGTAACATCTTCATTCAGCGGTTCTTTTTTCACACTGGAACTTTAAAATGAATGTTCCCTTATGCCTCTGTTCCCTGTTGACAGTTATTGATCTCGGGGTTTTTTTTATCAACCAGATAGAATTTTAGAATTCACAGCTGGACCTTCTCCATCCAAAAATCATGCAGAACCTAAGATAATATTTGACAGTGTCCCTGAGACTGGGGAGGGGGAAGAAAAAAGTATTTCTCTCTTTCCCCAAGATGCTATCGATAAAAATACCAACAAACACAAGCTGCTGTTTAGTTGTGGTCAGACACAGACATCTGTGTGTGAGAGATGGCAGCGTACTAACATTTAGGGAAGCTGTTCTCCTGCCTTCACAGACACTTCCTAGAGAAGAAAAACAAGGACTTTTTCAAGCTATCAGAAATCTTGTAGGAAGTGGCTGATTTCTCACAGTTAACGTACAGAAGCTTTAACAATTAAGAGGAGTGTTTTCCTGACCATATGAAGATGAGAAAGAAAAATTCTGTTCCCCTTCCCTGAGAAGAGAAACTTTCTTATCAAATGGGATGGCCTTAAGAAGTACTTATTAGGCTTGTTTCATTTCTTGAATTCAGCCTGAGAAATTAAAAATATGAACTCCTAGAAATTTGCTTCTATTTTGGGTACTGTTCTGGAGTTCGCCTTGTTAAATAAAAAACATTTAAGAATATTGTGAGTGTGTATGTATGGACATGTACACAAAACCTGCAAAAATGTTTTACTGTACTGGACTTCTGTCATTAGAAAGCAGAAATGGTGACTGTGAGAGAAATGGAAGTGATGTTAGGTGACAGAAGAATTGGAGAAGTCTGTTAATCACTTTAACAAGGCTTAATACTAGAATTAGCATTAACTGAGTTTATTTAGATTTCAAATTAGTATACTAATAGACACTAATACTACAATTTCAGACTGCTTGGTATGGAATATTGGTCTTGCCATATTATCAAGGAATAGGAACTACATAAATGCAATACAGTGATGCATATCTATTTCTTTCTCAGGCCCCCTCCTGACTGTTTCTGTTCAGGCATATGCATATCCAATTAAAAAAATAATAACATGTAAAATGATCTCTGCAAAGTTGAGACCCAACTGTGTACAACGGAGAAATGTTTCAAGTCCTAACATTTTTATAGCTGCAGCTAGCAACATCCAGATGTTGTACAATGGTGGTGGAGATCTATCAGCATCAGAGGTACTTCAATCTGAGTTTGCATCTAAGTGGGACCCCGAAAGATTACATAGTCTATTTAAGAAACCTACCACCTCTCAGGTATAGTTAGTCTATGCCTTGCATTCTTTTTTTCAGCCAGCACAGATGGAATGTGAACTTATGATGGCTGTCTCTGCTCTAATTCTTACATTTAAGAGAGCTTTTTTGAAGAGTTAAAAGGATAGCACTGTGAAAGGGAAGAATTTTGATAGTTTGGGTAGGTGGGGAATTGAGGCAATGTCAAGACTGCCAATGAGAAGACAAATGACAGTGTGAGTACATGTTTAAACATCACAGGATCTGAAGAGAAAGTTTCTAATGAAAATGAATTGGTTTGGGCTTTTTATTGTTTCACCATTCTCATGATGTAGAATACGCTGTATGATAAGTCTGTTCCATCTTGACTCCTGCAAAGGTTACTGATCACTTAAAGGTATACAATTCAGCGGTACCTTTAGGGTTTACAATTACATTTGCCACAAGCAACAGTTGTCAGTGAGGATAAAACACACTGGTTACAGACTGAAGTTTTCTTTGTTGTAGAATCCAAAACAGAGCACTGCTATTCAAGAGGAAGAACAAGTAAGTTATCTTCACTACAGCAAAATGAAAAGATTGGATAGTTGTAGACCTGGGGTTAAAAAAACAAACAAACAAAAAAACAAAAAAACAAAAACAAAAAAAAACACACACAAAGAAAACTTACATAAAAAAAAAAAAAAACAAAAAACAAACAAACCACAAGCAAACAAAAAATCCACCTAAACCACAGAAGATTTGGAGTACTTGTAATAATCAGTGATGTTTTAAGGAATGACATTAAAGCTTACTCAAACCAGTCCAGAAAGGGTAAAGGTGGTCTGAAGAAACTAACAGAGTTTTTGAAGGATGTACAGAAGAACTCAGAGCATGAAAAAGTTCTTATTTTGCTTCTCACAAAATGTTACAGCAGACTCCACTGTCAGCCAATTAACTTCACTACTTACTTTTTTGATTGAATTAGATTTGCAAGGGATCTAGCTACCTAAAAAACAGCCAGGTGCTACTGCATTTAAAGAACTGCATAAACGGATGTCTATTTAGAGAACTAAACAAATAATAATGTACTCTGGCACTTTCAAAACTTCCATTTATTCCCCTTGTGTATCTTTAGATAATGTTTCTGCAAACTGTGTTCTCTCACTGAATTTAAGGTGCAAAGCTGTTACTAGATTTAAATGAAAAGGCAAAATGAATTACTGCTTGGCAGAAACAAGAGAATATTGCCAATGGTTTCCTGCAAACCAGAAAACTAAAACTGATCAAAGCAATGACAAAATCTCCAAGGATCACTAAAGTGTGCTTGCATGAGATCATTTTCTATTTCAAGCTATTATGTGAAACTGATATCAAACTTCTGAAGCAGAATTTCAGATGACTTTCTATCAAGTTACAAAATTAAGTGGTGAAAATTTCTTTCAAGCATAGACTTGGTCTTTAACCTTTGTCCATATTGCTAAGCTTATATATAAAATAAGCATAAATTTATATATACAATTAACTGACTCTTCTCACAGTGTCTCATAAGGGCATTATGGGTTTTCAGTTATTTTCTTTGCATTCTCTTAATGTAATACATGTTCCACTGACTACAGGTGTATTTCAGAGGAATAAAACTCAAGTACTGGAATTCAAGGTCTATATTATCAAATAGTGGAGGCTGACCACGAGCAAAGCTATTTCCGTGTTCTGCATGAACTAGAATTTCCTGGGAAGTAAACTGTCAGTGGCACCTATTAGGTAACTTTGGATATCTTTTTGTAGTGAGACTAGTTGAAGGATTTAAAATATGTTAAATATGTATTTAAATTAAGTTTATATCACCAGGGATAAAAGTTAAAGTTTTCTCCAAAACCCTAGTCCTTCTGCTCTTTAATGATCATACCCACCACTAAGTTTGAACAAAACGGAGATACTGCAGTAGCATTTCTACGCATTTGAAGAAATACATATTGTAAATCAAATAGCAACTTACCAAAGGATGAATTTTCATGGTTATTTAAACATATGATGTAGTAAGAAAAAACACACACATAGAACTTGCTAATTTTTACTGGTTTACTGTTGTGAAATGTACACATGGTAGAAGACATGAACTGTAGTTGCCATTCATGGTTGAAAGGTCATCTAATACAACATGATGAATGCATTTGCTGTACGAACCGTAATTCACTACTTTAACTTCACAAACAATTCCGATAGTGAAAAATATTTTCTCATGCAGATTTGCCTAACATAACTCCTGCTTGGAGAAAGTAGCTTTTAAGAAAGAAATGAGAAAGAGGCAAATGCAAAATTCTTTGCCATTTTTCTTTTGGTTTTAGAGGTTCATTCTTTGGGATATTTCTTTCACTTCTACTTGCACACTTATCTGGAGGAAAAGACAGATGTCTCAGTAAACGTTAACTGAATCTTAAACTTTCACTGGAAGAGGTAATTTTTCATGTGGTCTTGGAACCACTCAAGAAATCCATAAAAAGAAAAAGAGAATTTAAGAACGACGGTATAGTTCAAAAGAAAGAAAAAGTATAACAAAAGTTAAGTACAAAGAACTCAATTCACTAATTGTTCCTCTTTACAATTAATAGATGTGTAAAGTAAATAGGATTTTTCCCTTAGCTTCCCCAGTAATGGACTTCTCTGAACTCGTATTGGCCCGAGCTGATTTTAGTTTATTTTATTTGCAACAGCAGTCATGTAGTGGTCAGGTGATGTTTTCCTAAATTAAATTTAGCTTAAGTTCTTGCAATCATAATGTCTATTGTTAGTCAACAACTCATAACAAGTAGGGATTCTGCTAATGACCCTAGAGATAATAAAGAAAATATAAGAAAAACCCACACAAAGAAAAAGTAAGTAAGCAGCTGTTTTAGACTAAGGATTAAAATGACCCAAGACTGAGGAAGACAACACCACCACGGACATCATATTTCTGTTCTGCTGGCAGAGACTTTGGTATGACTCACCCTTTTCTTGCACTAGTATTAAGGACTACCGAAGTTGTCAACCTTAATAACAACATACATTTGTTCCATTTTGACTAAACTGGTAAACATAACTGAAGTAATAATAAATTGACTCCACATACAGGGTGTTTCCTTTTTTCCCTTAAGAAAATGTTGAGTGTAAGAGGATGCAGTTTAAAGCTAGTCCTTCCCTAATTCTTCTAGCAGGTGGCATTTAAAGAAGTGAAGGACAGAACTAAGGACTGAAGGACAGGATTTTCTTCCAGTTTGGCACATCCGTCCCCAAAGCACAGTTCTACATTCAAGTCTATCTTGGAATTGAACATTGTAAAAGTATATTATTTAATAAAAATCAATGGTATGCTATATGATGTTAAGAAAATACTTGCAATTAAAAACAACAAAAAACAAAAACAAAACACCCAATCTACAAGAACACCCAATCAAAGGTCTCAGAAATATGTTTATTCTCAAAGTTTTTGTCAGTTGTCTCATTTTAAAAGAAAGCTTATTTAACCGTGGGTATTTTGGTATATTCCAGGCAGCGACTTAATCATAAACCCCATTGCCTCCTCCTCTTCCCCCCCTATTCTACACCTGCAAGGATTAAATCTATCTAGTGCTCAGTCAATAGAGTCTGCATCACCAAACTATATTAAGTTCTCACATAACAGAAATCCTTTTCTTTTGAGATAATGGATGTATAATTTTTCACACTGCTATAATGCTTAACAGTTGAGTAAACAGAGCCTACCAGAACAACTGAAATGCACTAGCTCATCTGAGAACTGGGACCACTTGTTCCCTGGTGACCAGGATAACCATATTACCAACAAAAATGGCAGGGCTGAGCCAGTCTGGTGTATTTGAGAAGAACGCTAAATCAACAGCCATGAGAAAAGAGCCATATGTTCCCCATGTAATTGTTCAATATTGTAATGCATGGGGTTCAGGAGCTAGTGAGAACTAAGGATGAAGGCTTGAGCCTTCATGACGGCACAGAAACACAACATGAAAATTTTCAGAGTTGCTCAAATTTCATTGCCTTCTGTATAGTCGATCCTAATATTTGTCACATACGGCTAACTTATTTCCTGTGCTGAAAAAGCTTCTGCTGAACCTCAGAATGTCTTTCAGCTATACTCCCTAAAATCTATCCAGAGATATAAAGGCTACCGTACTGCGCCCTCAGACCTGTCCTATTTTTCCACTATTGTGACTGACAGAAGGTTACAACCTTTAGAGTACATTAACAAAAATCCTGTTAGAATATTGAACTGACTACTGCTTATTTCCAAGCTAGAGATGGGCATACAGGTATTTTTAATCCCCAAACTGATCGTGCACACAGACTGCAAGTTTAATGACTTCCTGCTATTTGTAAGGATAGGATTCCTTCTTTCTCTTCTTCTGTATGCAGTGAAAACTTACAGGCAGCTGGAACTCAGCAATTTAGCTTTTTCCCCAACTGGAACAAGAATATAACTATCTTAACATGATCACAGCTGTACAGAGTAGCACATTTTACTTACTGGATGTAGGTGTGCTCGGATGATGGTTCACATCAAGCATCACAGAAGAGGTTCCTCTGAGCATTACAACATACACATACCAGAATCTTCAGATGATCTCAGCACCACGCTTTTACATTAACTTATTTTGTTGGAATCAATTAAAGGATCCAAGGACAAACTATTTCTTCTCCAAAATCTTCAAATCACTACAACGTAGAAGAACCCTATTTTTGTATGTACCTTGCCACCCACTCCGGTGAGGACAATTTGAATTCTGACTTCTGTAGTTATTGACATGGTAGCAATATTTAGCACTTTGAGGGTTAAAAAAAAAAAAAAAAATCAAAACAAAAAACAACAGACACACACCACACAAGAAAAAGACCCACAAGACCACACAGAATTTCATTATGGATTACTAAGTGATAAAACGATGTAGACTGAGCTGTAGCTTTAATTTTAAAGCATTGTTAGCTTTACTACACCACAAATATGGGTAGAATTGGTACACAGAAGCGAAAGGGGTAACAAAGTCATAAATGGCAGTATTACATATGTAAGCAATATAGATATGATTTCAGAATTAATGTGGAACACAAACATGAGTCCTAGATATTCAGGGCTATCCCCAAAATATCCATTTAATTTGAGAAGCTATGCCTGTCGCTGACATTTTATAAAATAAAGCTTAGTAACAGTTTCTAACTTCCCCGGAAATGCATAGTGGCTTAGGCAGTTGAAATTTCAGTCTTATTAAAAGTATAGACATACTTTTCTAAAATAGCATAGCTACTTAATTTCAACACTGTACATATTCTTAATGAATTCCTGACCAAAAGTTTACATACCCTTTTTAAGCCTAGAAAGTTAGGTAAAAACCCACAATGCTTCACATTACCCCCTGTAATAAAACTGCTATTAAAGAAAAGTTTTTTTTCAATCCAAAGCACCAGGCACTGTATTAAGACACACCATGAAATACACTTGGATGAACTCCAAGATTGAGAACCACCAGAAACGCAATTGAGTGTTTAAGAGTTCATCTGTCTTTCTGACATTGTATGGATTCAGCCTCCCCCAGATGAACACATCCTGGGAACATCAGCAATAAACTAGCAGTCCTCGTTTCACTCCTCTAGTAAATAAGTGGTTAATGTAAACTTTTACCCCACTGTCCAGCCTTGACTTAGAAGCCAGAGAAAGGTATGAAAAATGCAGTATATATTTAAAATGGTGATGCATAACCATGATCATTTTAAAAACATTTATTCATAATGATTTTTCTCTGTAGGAAAATATTAAATAGGATACACACAAAGAGTGCCAGACAAGGATATGCCATGTTAATTTCAGCTCGTTCATACCCTTATTTTGAGCTTTAGCATTCTTCCAATAAGGAATTCATATCCGTTTGCTTTCCTTCCTTGGCCTTTGCTGGGGGGACTGCATAGCCTCCTCTTTTTATAGAAGGATAGAATGGTTTATGTTGGAAGGGACCTTAAAGATCATCTGGTTCGCACCCACCTGCCATACGGGCAGGGAAAGGGGAAGCTGTCAAAAATGTTCCAATGCTTTTGCAGAAAAGAGAAAAAAAAGTTTGTTACTGTACTTACATTTTACAGAAGTTTCTTTTATTAGAACCGGCCTATGAACCAGTCTTAACTACTGTACAATTAGAAATATTTCCTTAAACATCAATAGGGATGTGGCAACATCCTATAACTCCTAAGCCATATGCTACATCACCCTAAGATATTTTCCACAATACTTGATTCTTTTTGGAGGTAGCAGCAAGTGCATGGGTAAAGGTATATCACCTTATGAACACTCAGCTGGTTAGATTTGCTGAATTTTTTCAGTATTAACGTGAATAGCAATATGAAGAAATCAAATTCCACTGCACAGCACAAGAACTCTTATTAAAGATCATTCTAAATAGACATCTGCAAAGAGTATCCATAAGTTCACAGCCTACTTGAAGCATCAAAGTCAACTATTTTAGGGCTTAGAAGTCAGTTTACAAAATAAGCTCCATTACCAACTCAGTTGGACATATATACCCTATACCAGAGAAGCAAGAACATGACTTGAAGCAATACAGTTGTTCAGCTATATTTCTGTTGTTACCCTAAAAACCTGATTGCTTTCAGAAGCCTCCCCTTTTTCACATATCAGTTCAGGTTAAAATAATTGGGGGGCAGGTACTTTGAGAAAAATCAGGAAGAAAAGACTTTGCAAAAGAATCTCTAACTTTCAATCTAAGCAGTAATGAAATTGCTAAGAAAAGAGCACCGAATTAAGTGCATTTTGTGAGCAATCAGATATTAGAGTCAAAAGAGAAAGAAGTGGCCAGAAGTATTAAATTTCACACCTATTGAAGTATTACATAATGAGATTCCCAAGCCAATTCTAGAAGTGTTTTTTCTTTCCATGTTTCATAAGAATATCACAAGCTCCAAATACACACTATTTGAAGGAATTGCTTATCTATGGTAAAGAAATTAATTTAAATACTATGTTTTATTCTATTATTTCAGATATCCTTACAACAGTGAGAGAATGTGAGAACAGCGAGAAATAATTACTAGTCAATTTTTAAGAAGTGGTAAGTACTGAACAATAAGTATTTATTTGCTATCATTTTTGCAAGTATTAACCTAATAATTGCTGGGTTTACTTTAAAAACCTTCCAAATATGTCATCAAGTCTATTATTGTCTACTTTGACAACTGTCCCTTCCAAGTCTCCTTGTTCTTCTTTCCTCAACGTAGCAAGCAGCAAAATTAAATCAAAAAAGTCTTGGTATCTTCCAGCATTATGAATACACACACACACAAAAACCCCACACCCCAAAACACCCAAAACAACAAAAAAACCCTGCATACCAACTAACACCACACGAGACTGATTCTGCTAAACTAAAAACTAACCACCGAGACGTGTGTGACTCATGACATGGACCCGTGCAGAGGAAGTATGGCACCCAATGGGCTCCTATAAGAGATGTTATACAGAAAGCAGAAGAGAGACAGCAGGCTTCACTGGGCTGCTACGTCCCTTCAACCCCATAGAGGTAAAGAGGAATACTCAGGCCACAGAAGTCTTCTTGCTTTCCCAGGGCAACACAAAGCCTCAGACCTACAATTGGTATAATTTTCTGAAACAAAATGGGCAGCTGGTGATCTGACGGTCTGAAGTTCCGAAGGAGTCTGAAGACATCACAGTACCTGACTTGGGCCCTAAATTTCCAGCTAAAGAGTTCTGTAATCATACCTTCCTCACCAAATCTTCAGTGTTTCTTATTTTATCACTTCTGTAAGATTAAAAAAGCTAAAAGTAGTGATAGCTTTTTACAATAAAAATATTTGCAATTGATAAAGCAGGAAATTCTGCATTGCTTAAATTTCACTTTCATTAGTGAGGATCGTTTTATCACTTTATTTACCGTATAGCTGATGCTACTAAATCTAGTCAGTTAGAGCTAGTCAGTTCAATAGCTGCAGTCTGAAATACCCTACTGTATAAACTAAGAAAGAAAGTGGATAATTAGCATCTTTTTTTTTTTTACTATGAATGTCATTATTATAGCTCTTAAATAATAACTAGCAATTTATTGATAAATTCAGAAATATATTATCAGCCTAGAAACTCCTTGATAGACCAAAGAAAGACAGAAGCCTTTTTCCACACAAAAGCTTAATATACAGAGTAAAGAGACCCTAACAGAAACTTTCCCTCAGCCAATTCTATTAGATGAATGCAGCGTGACAAATCAACATAGTATTCCCATATTTATGGCTTATTAGAGAGATTGGCTGTTCTGCTATGTAAATATGATTTGCTTTTTGGGGATTCTTTGCCTTTCCCCTTTCTTCCCCAAATTCATATTTTATGCACCTCTCACACTACAGAAAAATGTGAGCACAACCAAACATTTTAAGTCTCACCACACATAAGTGATGCTTTCAGTGAGTAATTAACTACCTTGTGCCCTTTCTATTTAGTGCTTAGAGACCACAGTTTCTATGGCCTATTAAGCCTAAGATGACTTCAGCAAACAAATTCTTTGTTCTGGGTGAGAACTAATGATTTAAGCAGTATTTCATCTACACACACAAAAAAATAAAAAACCTACACACACACATCAAGTAAAGGTCTGAGAACAGAGCATGGACTTTGCCACAAAGATTCAAGCTTCCTTTTAGATTGCTGCCAGCCTGTTCTTCTTTGCATTTATTTCCCCTCTTTAAAAAAAAAAAAAAAAAAAACACAAAAACTTTTTAGCTTTATGTTCTTAAGCTGTAAGTTCTTTGCAATTGTGTTTAAACAAATAAAGAACTCACCACAAGCCAGTACACTTTCTAAATAGCTATATCAAAATAATTACACTGCATAAAGACTGTTCAATAATGTATGATACCACTTAAACTCAACAATAAAAAGGCTGTTTTCCTTTTCAAAGGGATATAAGTCTTTTTAAAAAAAAAACATAAAAACAACAAAAAATTTTGTTGTATTTGATTCAGTGTTTACAAATATAACATAACAAGTAATACTAAATAAAAACAAATAAATTTAATAGCTTTTCAAACAGCAAAACAATTTGCTACGAGTTCTCAGCTGCTAATTAGCTCTGATCAAAAATGTTTTGACACTATGTTCTATTTTCAGCAGGGGGAGGAATCAACAAAGTAAATATTTTCATGACCATTGCAGTTTCAGGCTATAGTAACTAAAACTGTGTTTGGTATTTTTTGAGAAAAAAGAAAAAGTATTTTCCAGAGGAAAAAAATATAACCGTTGCCTAAAAGATCTCTCCTGATGTTAAAGGAACCTTTCATACAGGAATTAAGCTGATCAAAGGACTTTACACCATTCAGGGATGCTGTAGCTTCACTTGGTGAATCTCTCCAGAGTACTCTTGAAATTTTAGACAGAGATGTAAATGTGTAACATTTCAGAGATGACTTTATTTGTAAGACAAAACAATCACTCAGCTGTGGATAACAAAATAATTATGTTTTTCTGTAAAAACCTTAATTGTATGTTTCTTAAATATGGAACTGCTTTTATAACTTCAAATGTAAACCTTGTTCTGACAACAGTGATGTGAAAAGTCTGGTAGGTAAGTTCTTAAAAACATATTTTGATACGTTGAATCTGTGCTTATTGTTCTGAAAAGGTTTCCTTTCTTCGCTGAGGAAAACCAGCAATTCAGCACAAAGCATTTCTTTGCAACAGACTACAAAAATACGCTGGAAGAAAACACATTATGCAAACTTTGCACAACCTAATCCATATTTCATAACTACAGGAATAAGCAGAATACAGATGTGGAACACTTTTGAGTGTTGACTTTACCCATCAAAATACCTGCATTATTCTTTTTAAGCGCAGTAATGCAGGCATTAATACGGTTATGCTAACAGAGCTTTTGGCAACTGACTTGTATTTTGGAGGCACTTGTGCATGGGATACTTATCAGTTAAAGATCCATATAGTGCTTACATCAAATTACAGACAAGACACCATAGTTCAGCTTTAAAATATTTCATGCATATCTATAGGGGTTTTTTTTAAAGCAGTAACTCATCTGATTTAACTAGCTATGATGTTATGTTTCTGTAAAGAGAAAAAAAAAAGTGCTCCAGTTCTGGTTGTTACTCTGTTGCTAGCTATGACATACTGCCACCAGGTGGAGATAATTTAATAAGAAGCTACCTATTTATGTATAGAGACAGTTGGGAGGAATTTCATAATCTAAAATTGTTACTGTAAATGAAAAATCTATGAAAAACAGAACCTGAACTAAACTACTTAACTCTGGCATCTACTTTGTACCTACTGCCAATATTCACGTATATAGAGGTCAAGACTTGATAAAAGGCATTCTGAAAAAAATCTTCCCAGATTTGAACTTAAAAATTCAGAACATACAGAAATTCATTACAAAGGCTCAACAGCGCTCACCAAACTGGAGAACCAGTTCAAATGAAACCCTGAAGCTTAGTACTATTTTGCCTGAAGGAAGGTGCATGTATGTGAATGACCACTTAACAGAAACACAAGCGAACGTAATTTGAGGGAACCAGGTCATGAAAGGGGCTAGACAGAGCTGCTGCTTCTCTAGCATATCCAATAGAAAGCAGACAAGTGTATATTTTAAGTAGAAAAATCCTATTGTCAAAGACAATACATGGCTGCTCTCTTCACAGAGAGCAATTACATTGTTCCATGGGAACAGTACATTGCTTCCCTTAAGGTCTGTGGTGCCACTCGCACCGCAGAGCTTCACAATGCAATATGTACTTTGAAGGGAACACAGACATAAGTACAGTATTTAAATGATGTAATGGACTCACCCCGCCCTTTTCGTGATCTACACTAGCAAATGCAGTCCACTTATATGCACCTCCCTGCTTTAGGTATCAGGAAGGAAGAGTGAGCACTTCTTCCACCATTAAATCTTTTCTGGATGTAGGTAACAGACAAGGAGGAAAAGGAAAAGGCGGCTGAGAAGCAAGGAAGACCCCATATCAGCATTTGGCCCTCTAGAGATTTCCAGCCAAAGACACAGCAGTATCTAGAATGCATCATCTTCTTCGTAAACCTTGCTCTTTTCCAAGGGCAGACACCAGCAGAAAAGATTTGCTATCAGGAGGGTTATAAGGAGTTAGGTTGGTGGAGAAGTTCACGATTGGCTCCATGCCAAAACAAAATTAAAAGCATCAGATCCCCAATTTAGCTTTACTCAAAATTGCATAGCAAACAAAGATGGAGAGTTTCTTATGTAAAATTAACAAACGTTTTTCATATGTCTAGCTGTGAAATTACATAATTTTTCAGATACTTTGGATTACACAAAAACTAAAATTGGGCATCAGTCTTTTCTTCATATTTAGGATGTCATTCCCTACTCTTCTTCATTACACTTTTGTTTTGGTTTAGTCCTTCAGGACTTTAAAAAAATAAAGTCATCTTAGTAATTGCTCTTAAAAGCACCCAATCTGCATTCTTCTTTTAAATTAATCTTGTCATATTATGTATTTGAGAGTGTTCTTTTTGCTTTAATTTGTAATACAGAACTCCCGCTCTGGGCAGAGAGCACAATATGAAATATAACAATATCACGAGAGATATGAAGTCTTTTTAATTGGTTAACTTTTTTAAAACATAGACTTATTTAACTTGCTTAACTTTTTTAAAACATAGAATTATGACACTGCAAGCAGAGAATAAACACAAACGAATTAACTTAAAATGTTTGCACTGTATTCCTTAGACACAAGATTTAATATGTCATCAAATGACGAATAAACTATCAAAGTAAAGAGCATATATTTCAAAGATGTTTTTAAAAGCAGCACGTTATTTCTAAATTAGAAGTCTCTCACTGAGTCAAACGTAGCCTAGCATGTTTAGAGAATACAGGTGGGAATCCCGTGATTAGTATTTTGCAAAAAGCTAAAGATTCAGATCAAATAAGGAATCATTGATGAGATGTATTGACTGAGGACATATTAAGTTAGAGTTATGATGCCATTTAACGTGAGCCTGGAAAAGCACTTGAACATGAACCAGAACCAGATGTTTCCAGAAATTTGAGAACACTCAGTCTGTACTAAGTACTAGAATAACAGGTATACAAGGTTTCAATGTGAAGAGAAGTTACACTGAAGTAGTAAAGAATTAGCATCTTCTAAACTTGGAAAAAGTTCACCCACCTCACAAACTGTCATCTGTGTTTTCTTACAGTATACTGGGATACATTGTTCATGCTCAAGCAAAAGCAATTATTAGGTGATGAACAGGATTCAGCAGAACTGGGAAAAAGACTGGAAAGTGTTGTCTGCCATGAATTGTAAGTACAAATAAATTATGTAGTTTTCCATATACATGGATAGTTTGATATACCTCAAAATTATATGAACATAATATTAGTAATGGCATCAATTTCTTTCCTCCATTGATTACAGTGATGCAAGTCAGACATCTGATTAGGAAAATGTGACCAATATTGTATGATTTATTTTTTGTTAACTATTGAAGTTTAAACGACAGAGCAATATAATTTTAAATTAAAGCCTAAACTTTTTTTGATTTGCACGAGTAGAGCACCTATAAATGAAAGAAGAAAATGTTTGCTAAGTTACAAGATTTGGACAGTATGTCCTGGCAAGGATACTGATGTTTCATAAGAGAGGATATAAAACATTCCAGACTGAAATCCCTTTCCATTTATCTTTTCTTTTTAAGGAGTGTATGGAACTAGACTTTGACATGTTGAATGTAAGTTACTTGCTTGGCACTATTATTCTCTTTTTCTTAGGCAAAGTTGCTTCTACAGCATTAATTTAAAATATAAATAGAGCATATGTAGGAGAATATTTGCCTATCTTCTGGGGGTTCCAGCCTTCTCTGCTGTCTGGGAAGGCCAAGAAAAACAGCTAAATTGAAGAAATTAATGACATTACCATAGGGAGGATGCAGAAATTTGTCTGCCACTCGTGATATGTAAAATGCGGAAGTCTGAGTTCTGGCAATTGTATCTTTCTCTCCCAATACATATTGTTAGAACCTGGTTGGTTATACATACCACTAAAATGAAACTGTAGACTACTTACCACAATGAACAAACAGGCGCAACTAAGTACTTGCTGCAAAGCTCTTGCAGTCCAGTAAATTATCTTCTCAAGCACCTCTACCTAGACCTTGAGTCCTCTATGATATATGCTCATCTATATTGTCTTTTTAATCAATGCATTTTTCTATTACACTCTATTATACTTATATAACTCCTGTAAACTGGAGGGCATCTATTCTGATGTCCTTCGTGAAAAATTTGTAAAAATATGTTAAAGAAAGAATCAGCTATTTTTTTCTGATTCTTCCACCTATAATAGTTTGCCAGATTCAAGTTATACATCTCATAATTGTCTTTTAACTAAAAATTGGAATCAGCAATTCTGAATATTTCTCTTCACAGATAATACAGTGATTCTCCAGCACCTTGTCATTAATTGTTTAAAAACATACACAAAAGTCACAAGTAAAATTCTTGCTCTTCAACATGAGTCATTTTCACAGATCATCCCTGCAGAGAATACAAATACTGATGATTTGATTTCACATTTACCGAGACAGCTTGATGAAGCTTACTTGGCTATGACTTCTCTAAATACCAGATTCTTCTTTAAACATCCCTAGAACAGGTTTGTCAGTTTCATGGAAAATTCGTTCTTTTGTGTTTCTAGTGGTCTTCATTTCTATTATTTCCATTCCATTTCACTGCTACTTATTTTGTGAAGTCAAAGAATTTACAAAGCATTTCTTTCATTGTATAAGAATAGACTCTACAGTTATACCTTCAAGGCAGAATCACAGAATGGTTAGAGTTGCAAGGGATCTTAAAGATCATCTAGTTCCAACCCCCCTGCCATGAGCAGGGACATCTTCCACTAGACCAGGTTGATCAAAGCCCCATCCAACCTGGCCTTGAACACCTCCAGGGATGAGGTGGCCACACCACCCCCAGGCAAGATGTTCCTGTGTCTCACCACCCTCAGAATAAAGAATTTCTTCCCAATATCTAATCTAACACTACCCTCTTTCAGTTTAAAACTGTTACCTCTCATCCCATCACTACACTCTCCAAGAGTCCCTCTCCATCTTTCCCATAGACCCCCTTAAGTCTCCCTGAAGCCTTCTCTTCTCTGGGCTGAATTACCCCAACTCTGTCAGGCTGTCCTCATAGGAGAGGTGCTCCAGCCTTCTCATCATCTTTGTGACCCTCCTCTGGACTCGCTCTAACAGGTCCATGTCCTTCTTATGTTGGGGGCCCCAGAGATGGACACAGTACTCCAGGTGGGGTCTCACCAAGGCAGAGTAGAGGGGCAGAATCACCTCCCTTAACCTGCTGGCTCACTTCTTTTGATGCAGCCCAGGATACAGTTGGCCTTCTGGGCTGTGAGCACACATTGCCAGGTTCCGTTGAGCTTCTCATCAACCTACACCCCCAAGTCCTTCTCCTCAGAGCTGCTCTCAATCCATTCTCCACTCAGCCTGTATTTGTGTTTGGGATTGCCCTGACCCACGTGCAGGACCTTGTACTTGGTTGGCCTTGTTCAACTTCATGAGGTTTGCACAGGCCCACCACTCAAGCCTGTCCNGCAGAATCACCTCCCTTAACCTGCTGGCTCACTTCTTTTGATGCAGCCCAGGATACAGTTGGCCTTCTGGGCTGTGAGCACACATTGCCAGGTTCCGTTGAGCTTCTCATCAACCTACACCCCCAAGTCCTTCTCCTCAGAGCTGCTCTCAATCCATTCTCCACTCAGCCTGTATTTGTGTTTGGGATTGCCCTGACCCACGTGCAGGACCTTGTACTTGGTTGGCCTTGTTCAACTTCATGAGGTTTGCACAGGCCCACCACTCAAGCCTGTCCAGGTCCCTCTGGATGGCATCCCTCCCCTCCAGCATGTTAACTGCACCACAAAGCTTGGTGTCACTGGCAAAGTTGCTGAGGGTGCACTCCATCCCACTGTCCATGTCACCAACAAAGATGTTAAGGAGCACCAGTCCCAATACCAACCCCTGAAGAATGCCACTCATCACTGGTTGCCACTTGGACATGAAGTTGTTGACTGCAACTTTCTGAGTGCGGCCACCCAGCCAATTGCTTATCCACTGAGTGATCCACCCATCAAATCCATGTCTTTCCAATTTAGAGACAAGGAGGTCATGCAGGACAGTGTCAAATGCCTTGCACAAATCCAGGTACATAATGTCAGCTGCTCTCCCCTTGTCTACCAATGCTATAACGCCACTGTAGAAGGCCAACAAATTTGTCAGGCACAATTTGCCCTTAGTAAAGCCATGTTGGCTGTCACCAATCACCTCCTTATTTTCCATGTGCCTTAGCATGGTTTCAAGGAGGACCTGCTCCAAGACCTTGCTGGGCACAGAGGTGAGACTGACTGGCCTGTAGTTCCCCAGGTCTTTTTTTTCTTTTTCTTCCCCTTTTTTAAAAATGGGGGTTATGTTTCCCCTCTTCCAGTCAGCCGGAACTACAATGGACTGCCACAACTTCTCAAATATGATGTACAGTGGCTTAGCAACTTCATCCACCAGCTCCCTCAGGACCCACAGATCCATCTCATCAGGTCTCATGTGTACCTTCAGGTTCCTCAGCTGGTCTTCTTCTACAGTGGGTGGTTTCTCAGGTGACCAGGTCTCCTGTTTACTTCCCGAGCGGGCCCACATTTTCCCTAATCCTCCTTTTCTCACTGACCAGGTACTAGTGAAATGCTACCTATGTTTAACCTCATATTTTGGACTTAATTAATCATCACTATTTCATAATGAGAACATGACATGAGATAAAACAGTGTTAATTCTCATTGCATGGTAAATAATTGCACAGACTTTACATATCTGGAACTTCTAGAAACAATTTCCTGAACAAGTATGCTATTATTTGGTATGGATTATTTAAATTATTAACTGTTATTACATAATTAAATAGTTATTTTCAACGTACTTTTTATTTAATAAATACAAACTTAAAGGAGAAATTTCAGGGTTTAATGCCAAAAATAACTCAATCGAGAATGCAGGGGAACAGCACTTTCCTGGTAAAAGACTCTAGTGTCCTTCTGTAGGCACAGCATTACAACATCCCCCTTCAAATCCCTTCACCTCCTTCTTAAAAATCACTTAGTTTTATACAACCATTATTCTAAAGGCTGTTCCACATTTTCCTTGCTCTTATGGATGGAAGTAATCTTTACATTTCCAGACTAAAATTGTTCAGTCAGTTCAAACCCATTTGTTCCCGCACCAAGCACATACTTTAACTTAAATAAAGAATAATTCTCCTTCCTTCCTCTTACCACCCTGGATTTTTTTTAGAGACTCCAAACATTCCCCTCTCCACTTTAAAGTAAACAAGCCTATTTTCTCACATGCCCTGATGCCTTCTTTCTCATCTGGCACAAACACTTATTCTTGAAAATGGATCACCAGACTTGCATACAATATTAAAAGAACATATTTCATTGGAATCTGGGACAATGGCATAGCTACATAAATAAAACTATATTTGAAAGCTGTATGAGATATACGTATTTACATACACACATATGTACAGTCTTGTACACTATTTGTGTTAGAGCAGCAAGCCTGTACTGGACAGACATCTTTCTTCTACTTTTTAAACAATGGTACAGCATTTACCGCCGAATCTTCAGTTTCATTCAAGATCATGGGATGGTGATTACCTACTCATTCATTTTGGCTTCCACTTGCAATGCAGAAATCTTCCTATCATTATCCCCACCATTCAGTTTCTCTTTGCTCTTTTTAATACCTCCCTCTCCTCCTTACGAAGTCTTGACATTGCAATAACTAATTTTGAAGATCCTGGATTCAAGAATGCATAGGATACCTCAGAATGCGTTCCACAGTCACCAGCACACTCAAGAAGAGTTACAAAAAGTAGCAGCAGGAAATGATGATGAAGGTGGCTGAGATTTCACAGAGAACTGATATGTAAGTGTATAACTTGAGGTAAAGATAGTTTGTATACCAGACGTGAATTACCAGATTTCTCATTTTATGTATCTCAAATTATTTTGTCTCCTAAGGTTAACAGATCTACCATAAGAGGAAAGGAAAGAAAAAGAAAAAAAAAAAAAGAGGAAGAGTGCCACTGTAAGATGAGGGTAGACAAACAAATCCTGCTCCTGACTCACAACCACTATTCTACAGATACGGAGAATTATGCACTACAAATATAAGATGTTCTGACTCATGTATGGGGGAAACCACTGTCTGGAGTCTCACTTTAAATGAAACCATTCTCCTAGTTTTCCTCTTACACAGGAGTACAAAGGTGGGGGTGACACAGAGCAGGAGCAATGAGTGCTGAAGGACTGGGACAGTAGATTCACAGTCTGTACGTTAGTTGTAAATACTGCTTTCTCTATAGGCTGTACCACTATCAAGGAGTTGAAAGGTAACATCGTATTCCACAAGTCTATACAGGAAGTCTATGGTTTCTACCTCTGCAAAGGCCATTTTTCCCCCATCCTTCACTTCCTTAAAATACATAACTTTTATTTTAAAATAAGAATTAAGCAAGTGATAGATTTTTCCACAAGTTTCCTTTCATTTAAAAATTCACCTAGCAGCATAGTTCACTGTCGATCGCTTAAGTTCCTCTTCCAATTCAAAGCACGTAGTCAGTATGATGCCAATTTACGTTTTCCAGAGTAGGGTTTTTTCAGTTGTTTTTATAGATAATATAAATTTTCTCCTCATTAGATTACTGACATTTTGTTGCACGGCTTCCTCTGTCTTTGCTCTGCCTAATAGGACATTCAAATATTTCACTTACTGCAACTTGAAAATAACAGGGCTCGAATGAACTAGTCAAAAAAAAAATAAATCTGCATCTCTGCAGAGTTTAGCACCTGTCATCATTGTGAGAAAACAACTGATTCTGCTCTTATGTAAAATATTGAATATGACACCTGTTACAACAGCCTCTTTTGTCTTCATTTACTACCAGTATTTTCATGTTAAGCTCAACAAGACAGACTACACAAAAATACGCTTTTTAAAATAAAATTATAGAAAAATTCTTACATATACTAAAATTGCAGTTTTAACTGCAAAACTTTTCTACTGGGATAGTTGATCTAAAATTTAGGGGAAAAAAGGTCAACATGAAGCTTAAAGAGCTCATTAAATACACTAAGGTTTTAAAATGTTTACAGCAAACTGTTCACATTTCACTTCCAGAAGAGAGTTTG
>VZSZ01008502.1:41463-57341 GCA_013398815.1 Ibidorhyncha struthersii
AAAATTGTTGTGACTTGGTGTAAACAAAAAAAGACAATAATTTGCAAATGTATGTCTGTGAGGAGGAAGAGTATCATTAACTCACCCCTCTAACCTGCGATTTTGCACTTTGCTCTAGATGATAGTTTTCATACTCTCAGATTCTCTGAATAAGTCAAGGCATTTTTCTTTATTGTGATATTCTTTTACTAACCAACATCTCAGATATTATTCTAACCGTTTGAGAGAGAATTCTTGTAGGGTGTTTTTTGGGGGGGCATTGTTGTTCTGCTTTTCACATGCGTGAAACAGATGCTTAAATACTGAATTATATAACCCCTTATTGAAAATTGCCTGTAACTGACCATAATTTCATCAGATAACTTCATTATCCAGTGATCTGGCATGTTTTGATTTGAAGAATCAGTGAAGTATTTTTGCCTATCTATAAATCCCTCCTAGAACTGATTTTGTTTTTTTTTTTTTTCCTTTCTCTCAGTAGTTTTAACAGCCTGAATATTTTAGACACAAAATGTACAGCATTTCACTCTTATTTGAGCTGTTCCTGCCTTTTAACTAGCTGTTAACTAGTCAAGAAACAATGAACTGTATTTGTTACAGCTGACACATTCAGAAGTTAATCGCTGACATAGATTTGGCAGCTATCCCAGTACAGGAAGAAAAGAATGTATGGATTAAAGCTACTTTGCATTCTGGTCAGAAACACACACTAGCAACATGACAACAAACTTTGCACTCAAAAAGATCCCTCTTTTAGAAGGCTGCATTGAAGACTGGAGATTAAATAAAACATCTAATTTACCAAAGTGACAGATTTGGTCTGTAAAATCAACAATCAAGATTAGAAAAATCAAGGTACCTATTACATGCAACAAATCGTAACTTCTAATAAAATTATAACTGCTCTTGTCAAGCAGCCTATTTAAACATGAGGAAAAAAAAAAAAGACACAAACCCGTTTTCATTTAACTAACAAAAAGGATACTTTTTTCTAAGATACCCACATCATTCTCAAGAAGTATTTAAATGATACACAAACTTATAAGCATTTGCAGTTTTCATGTTTCACAAAAAAAAATATAATGTACCTCTTTGGAGAAGATGCTAATTAAAGACCAAAGAAATTAAAAAATATGTATTAAAGATCCAACTGAATAGAGAAATTAAAACTATTCTCATAAAAAAAAAACCAAACACATACACAAAACAAAACAAATCAACAAAAAAAAAATCAAATGTCCTTGTATGTCTGACCAAGTTGCACTACCTTTCTGTATGGAGTTACTCCAGTGGTAAATGCTATCAATATTAATCATAATTTAACCTGTTTGGGTTAGTGTAGGTTATACTTTTCTTTATCTGAGTAGTTCCTCCCTTCCTGTAGGAAGGGAGGTCTTCTTTTTCGCCCCGTGGAACCCAGGAGAGGAGCAGTGCATCTCAGACCCCTAAGGGACCTCTGCAGAGCCACCTGTCTGTGTCTCTTCATGCTATCACCATAGCTGCAGGCAGGGAAGTTTCTCAAAACATTCCTTTCAGTGACAGAACAGTGAACAAAATCCAAGCACTAGGAAAGTTAAATGGAAGTCATGTTACTGACTTCAAAGAACCAACTATATATATATATATATATATATATATATCCATTTGGAAGGCGCATCACCATTTCTGCAAGTCGTATATGGGGAAGAAGCGTAAGTATGAATATTCATAGATACTCTGAAGGAGGTAGTGATTGATTTTATGACACGATTGGTTTTAAATATATAATTTCAACAGCCCTTACATATAGGTTTAAAGCTTCTGCCGAAGTGTTGAGTCTCAAGCTCTCTACATTGCCAAAGAAATGCTGCTGTATTAAAATACATCCAGTTATACATGAGTTACAGGAGTTAACTGTACACAAGTACAGCTACATTCTCTGTACCTCTCTTTTTACCATCTCCTTCCTGTTCTTCCACTATTCTTTCCAAGTCTTTGATACCTGACTTTAAATGAATTATGCTGCTGTTTATACAGCTAATCCAATTTGCTGCAATAGATAACCTCTTACGTGTACAAACAATGCAGGGAACACAAATTTTGCCCTTCTAATTACTCTGTTCTCTCATTTGTGCTAGGGGATCAGGGAATGCGTGTTCCAATCAGCATTTCAGAGCTCTTCCCATTTTTACTGTGTAGATTACAGAATTGACACAGGTTATACCAGCATTTGGCACCCTGTAAAATGCTTACTCAAAATATTTGCATAAGTAACATTAATGCCTATTTTTTTTTAATGTTAACAGATGATGGAATTGATATTATTATTTTACTATTTCTATATTTGCAACTAATATTACCAGTAATTAATTTGCCATTTTTGTACTAGTATTTCGATGTGTTTGAGGCTCATACAACGACAGCGATGTAATGCTATCCCACTTTTAATTAAAAGGAAACAAAACTCAGGAAGACAAAGGTAGGTCCACCTTAATTCCAAAAACAGATACAAAACCCCAACACTATAGATACCGAGTCTGGCAATTTTAGTAAGTCAAGTTTGCAAGAAAAAAGAAAAAAGCTTAGTCAGATTCTGAGCCTATCGGTACTGACAGCATCTTTCTCACCCAATTTCATCTACTTAAAGTGTCACCAGCCCAATGTTCACATCCAGCCTTGAACACCAGAACAGCCTGTTTGGCCATAGAAATAAAACAATTTGGTTATTCACTTTCATTCTTCAAAGAGATAAATGACAACAGCTATTATTTCAAAACTAAAAAAAAAAAAATATTTTCTGGTGCAGTGTCAGAATAGTGAGTGGGGAACACAGAAAAAATTTTAATACAGATCTTAGAATCTGTACAGTGGTTTTGGGGTTTGTGTTGGGTTTTTTGTTTGTTTTCCTTTTCCCCCTCCAATCTAGTTTCTCACCAAAAAAACGTATTTCTATTTTGTTTCCTTGTCTTCTTAAAAAGAAGAACCAAGCATTCCACTTGCTAATCTGCAGATTTAAATAAGGATTTCTGGGGACAGTCCTTAGGATCCTAAAGAAATATCAAGTCATCACACCCACCAAACACTCTAGCCTCAGATAAAGCCCATTGAAGACAGCTGCTGGAATCAGCATGCATACCCCTAAAGAACAACAGTGAAATTGCTTTACAATCACTGCATATTTTCATGTCAGTTTTGACTCCATATCTTATCACAAAATAAAATCACGGTGACTGTTAAAGCACTGGAATGAAATCAGGACATCTGGTTCAATTCTGGATTCACAATGGACTTTGTCTGACCTTGATCAAGTTTCCTCATGTTTCATTTCACATCAGTAAAATGGGGAATCTCAGTACAATTAAGAAAAAAAAAAATCCACAGGGGCATGACTCCTCTCATTTCACATCCTGCCTTTAATACAAACAGAGAAACAAATTTTAGCAAAAAACAAATTCAAGTATTTCTGTTTCACAGAGTATGACAGAACCAAAACAAAATCCAACATATTAAGTAAGAATTACTGCCTAAGATACAACATTAACATCTCCCTTTTCTTTCAGGTGCCTGAATTAGTTGAGTCAGAGAATACATTGGGCCATATTAACAGGTAAAATTCCTGAGGCACAAATAAAGTTATTTGTATTAAGTCACAAAACTTCATAATGGGAGAACCCAGGTTTCCTGCCTGCTAGCAGTGTTCTGACAAAAAAAAACTATAGTTTCTCATAGTTCTCCATGAAATCTTTCTTCTCTGTGTAAATGGGTACCTATTGTACTGTCTAGAAGTGGTTGGCATTCAATGTATCTGATCTAATCTCTGATTTTATTTGTATGACGAACAAAAATACACAGTTTGACTGAAGATAAAATAATGACTTCTAAATTTAAAACACTTTAAGTATTACTGATTTAATAAAGCTGGGATTTCCTTTCTCAGTAGTAGCTCACGTCCTTTCAGTTATACCAGTCTGAATCTGGTACTGGATTGTCTTCCAAAAGGATACTGTTGGACTCTTACTTCAGGAATATAAACCGCACGAGCACTTAGAGCAACATGCCATATAAGTGCCCCTAATAAAGTTAGAATAGAGATCGGTACGGCTTCCTAGAATTTATGGAATAACATTGAGTGTCCGAAAAGATGATTCAACTTTTAGGGTATCACTCTAAAGACTCAGGACACTGAATCGAATTTATTGCTCTGTGTGACCTCTCCTCTATTTAGGTCATATATGCGCAGCTGTGGTCCAAGGTAGCTATGCCTATGACATCAGCGGCAGAAATGTGAATAAGTACGATGCAGAGACACCTTAACTCAGCTTAAGGCTGGAAAAAACACACATATGTCAACACGGTCACAGGCTATGGCAAATGAAACTATTCACTTGGAGTCAGAAGTCCTCCTTCAGTTCTCCAGTTCCTGACAGGAGTGGGTACTCTGTGCCATAAGGACGATGCTGTGCCATTTAGATTTACTGGTTTAGGTTTTCTTTAATGTGAGTATCTCTGCACTGTCCTGCCTTTATCTTGCTGTGGGCACATCAACACAATCTTTGGCAGGCAGATGCATGCCCTGAGTTGGCCAGATGCAACCTAATGGCAATTTGTGCCTCTGTAATTACCACAACACTATGCTAATGTTAATAAGCCGTAACAACAGTTTGTTCAAGCACTGGCAGTTTCAGTTTTTGATTTGGAGCTAGCCTGTCTTCAGTTAACTGGGAGCATGAGCAAGGACAGTCTGCATCTACATAGAAGAGAACAAATGGACATATCAGCTAACTTAATTCCCCTCTTTTCCAGTGGTAAGGCTGGAGGTGGTATGAGGATTAGTACATTTCATATTGAGAATTCCTCAGTATGTTATTGATGCTGGATGGTACACGTGTTCCAAAGATGAATATACAGAAGTAATTTTAGACTTCATCAATATTACTGAAGAGATAATTAAAGTTCTACTAAATAACGTGTTTTCCATATAGAAGAAAGTGGTCTTCACTTCCCTGATCTGCAGAAACGATTTCTAAAGTAAAAAACAAAGTCTCCACCCTCATTTAGCCTTCTGTATCTTCTCTCTTCAGGCTAGCAACGATGCCATTAGTGTCGGTTATGATAGATTTTGTTATGTGAATATCTATACATTATGACATTGAATGAACAGATCATGTAATTTTGAAGAGACAGGTACTGTGCTCTGATAACAAAAAGTGTGTTTTACTTGTTGCTTGTAATTACCAGCAAATGATGTACTTCATTTTTCAATTGAATCAGCCCTTTTTATTGCCAGGTTGTAAACTGACCATCTGCATTACCAAATGTAAGAGGTGGGAATCAAAAGTTTTACCACTGAAATATTTACCTCCATAACACCATACCTCAAAAATTCAGCTTGGATGATACCGCTACATTGCACAATGCAAGTGAATGGAAACATTGCTAGGAAAGACAATTCTGCCAAATGGATGTAGGGCAAAGCTCAGCATTAACTCAGTGAATCTGAGAAAGTTAACTGTTTCCATTCTCATTTTACTTCTTGTAAGACAGCAGGACCCCAGGAGTATTTTTCTAATGTAAAAACTAAAATAAAACAATTCTTTATGTGGACAGCAATCAAGCCTTACACAAATATATTTCATGAACAATTAAATTCAGACTGATAATACAAATGTTTATTTTGTATAAAAGTGTTTACTGTGTAAAGTAGCTTTTGCTTCACTGTGCATTCCCCCCTGCCCCCCAACAACTGCTTAGAAAAGCTTATATTCTCATTTTTGCTGTTATAGTAATTCTTTGTCATAGACACGTGCACCTATTTTTAGGACTGAATTTTAGAAAAACTTCAGGTAACACAGTTTTAAGATATTACCCTTTAAACTTATTTGATAATTCAAGCAAAATAAACTTGGAACACATATATTTGCAAATGTGGCTTCAGTTCAAATGGAAATATGAACAGCAGAGCTATTCTAGGTTTTTATGAATCTAATGAATACTTGTGAGAATGCCTATATTACCTCTTCCCGACATTTTAAAAACCTCATAATAGCATATTTGCAAGAGAAGTGATCAAGGTTTCCCAAGAGCCAACAGTGCGTAAAAACAATAGAATCAGATGTTAACAGAAAATGACACCACACATCATGTCACGATTTCTAAAATCATGGCTCTTAACAAGGTTCGCTCTATCTCGAGGAAACAGTCCAATTGACCTTTGTTCAGTCTTCAGTGTTCTTATGACAAAAAACACAACTCGGCGCTAAACACAAAAGGCCTGTCATGCAGAAGATACCGCTAAGTAAGGCTTGTCTTCCAGTCTTAAGAATAAAATCTTTCAGAGCCATTATGTGAAACCTGGTGTGATGCTTAAAAATACACCTGGACTACAAAAACAGATATTTATTTTTTAACACCCCCCCCCCAAAAAAAACAAACAAACAAAAAAACCCCACACCACCACAACAAACAACGACCAAGGAGAGATGTGTCTCTTTCAGGAAAACATGCACCTTCAATAAATATTAGGTGTCCCTGCCTTCCTGCTGCTTGAGTTTCCCCTCCCCCCGCCGTTTTTTTCTGATCACGCATTTGCAAGCGTAGTTACAAAATTCATTATGCCATTTTCATAGGTAAAAATAGAACATCACTGCAGAAACAGATCATTCCACAGGTTGACAGACAGAGATGTTACTTCTTTAATACTTGCAGGTCACATGTAATAGATTCAGTGCGGTTAGGAACAGAAAAAGATTTTCTGCAGGGCTAACTTCCATTGACTTGGGTGTAAACAGAGACTACCCAGAAACCTTTCAGGACTGTATTCAGTGGGCTTCATAGTCTGGAAAATAGTCACGAACACATTTAAAGCAATAGTAACATTCACTAATCACAATTTAAAAAAAGATAATCAAGATGTCTTTAGATTTTATAATATTTACATGATAAAGTCTCTTTTTCTTATAATTTTTCAGTCCACTTAATAGCTACATTTGTCTTTCCTGGTTTAAAATGGGCACAGAACAACATAGAACAAAACTCCATCAAACAGCAAAAGGACTTTTCTCTTGAAAAGGAATATTTCTTTGTTTTGTTTAGTTGTGGTTGGTTGTTTTTTAAATTAGATCCTGTGTAGATAAAAATGCAGAAATACACAAGGAAAGTATTTTTTTTAATCAACTTTTTTTTTCCTTCTCCAGAAAACAATAGTTTCCCCAGCCAGATCTGCTCTTGTGTATAGCAGGTAAAGCATTCATTCATGTCCCAAGGAGAAAATAAAAATAAAAATAAAAAATAACCACCTCAAAAATCAAAAAGGCTATCAGTGTGGCACGTAAACAGTTGCGCAGGATGAAGCGGGCGATTCCTGAGGTTTTAGAACACACTTAGGAACCTTTTGAATTATACTACTGTTTGTAAGTGACACAGAAAAAATGAATGCAAGATCAAAATTCATTTTAAAATTAGCAGCATGTAAGCAAATCACGCACTCAGAACTGTACCATGCACTGAGAACTAAAACCCACTACCATGACGTTAAACAAACATCTGTAAATTCACTTCCAGGAATGGTAAAAGTCAGAATAAGTCCACCATGAGTTTCGGAGAACAGCACCTATGAGAGAGTTCTCAAACCCAGCGACGTAGATTCTGTATGTGTATAGGCTGTATAATGCGAACACATTCACAGAAGTGTAACGCAAAGGTGCTGGGAAGGATTACTTCAACTAAATGCTAAAAGCTGTTGAACGCAATATGTGGAACTGCCGTAAACTGGCACAAATCCATTTAACATCCGATCACTCAGACAGTGCGCTTACAGACCCACAGGCATGACTTTAATGCTGAAGGTCTAAGGAACAATTTTGACTAGTGTCACAAAGCCACAGACCAAAACAAAAAAGTAAATCAAAACTCTCAAAACCACAAACAAAACCAAATGATGAATTTTTATACTGAATGGTAAATACAGCTATGACTTGGGTTGCAACAACTAAGTGACCGCAATGATTAATTGCACAGAGTTCAACTGTCTCGTATGTTCCCAGAGGAAGAAAATGAAATCGGTAGCTTACAATACATCTTTGGTTTTATTATTAAAAAAACGGCAAAAATATCCTTTTGGTCTTGCATATTATTTTGAATAGAACCTGGCACACCAGAACATCCCTTTAGTTCTTAGTTCTGTGCTCTTGGATTAGCCCCACACTTTTTCAGCACTACTTTATAAACATGCCCACTACTTAAATATACATAAAGTCAGAGCTTGATTTTCTATTCTTTGCTAAATCAAAATTCCCCACATACTCACATGGGAGTTATACAACTCCTGAAAGCTTCAATCAGACGCTGAAAGCTGCAATCAGTGCAACCCCCGAAACAGTACTCTTGGCACATAAGTCTCCCATCTACTTCAGTGGGAGTTCCATGGTTGCAGGGCGTGCACAGTTCTGTCAGCAAAACTCATCTCGCATAACATGATATTCTTAAAATAAACTATATAGGCTAGAGATAAATGTAACATTCATATAATACCATAGACAGTCTTCATTGAAAAAAAGTCAGCATTTGTTTTTTCATAAGTCTGAAGTTAGGGTATTATTCCCCAACACAGAAAGCACAGGAGTACATGAATTTATTACTGAAGTACATTTATTACTGAAGGCAATGCCCAGTCAGGTATAATTCATCTTGAATTTCAAATCCCAGATAGGATTTATAAAATTTGAATTCAGGAACAAAAAGCAAACAGAAAGCTCCAAAAGCAAACCTTCTATTGTGAAATATGGATGTCTCATACAAAAGTTATTCAGGTGATTAGCAAAAAACAGAGCATTTCAATGCTGTGCAATTTTACCTCTGTAATTCTCTATTATTGTTATATATGCAAATAAATCATTTAAGGATGCTTTTTTTAAAAACAGTTCTCTTCCATTTGCTTATATCTCTCTGAAAGCGAAGAAAAAATTTCAGACGTTAAAAAAAAAAAAACACCACGGAAAAAAAGGGAAAAAGGGTTTTGACACCCACCCAAGCATCTGCTCTTTTTAAGTCTTCCCAGAAACAACTGTAGAGAGATTTTTTTTTTTTTGGTAAACTTACACACAACATCTAGTGACACCAGCAGAATTTGCAACTCTGGCAATTCTTACTGCACTAGGAAGTAATATCTGCTATGTAACACCTATTAGCAGATGTGAAACACTCCATTATATTTTGCAGAAACTATAATTCAGCAATTTGAAAATTATTTTTCCTTTATGTCTTGAAAAACTTTGTATGAAGAATGTCTTAGAAGCGCATCATTTGAAGGGGTCTCCTGGGACATTCTGGGGACCCATTACATGTAATCCTTTTATAAATTAATAAAGGACCATCTTAAGAATAACCATACTTCTTCCTTCCCACCCTTATAATGCTCCAGAGTCACAGCTTTTTTGGTCAGAAATTAATTTTCATCCTGAAGTTTTTTTTGTAACCAGTTTATATCCCTTTACTGATATTTCATGCTTTCCTTTCAAGTACCTCTGCACTGTCTGTGTGTTCATCCCCAGGATTCATGTTCCTAGCAATCAAATCTCTCTCAGCATTCACTTTACCAGTGTAACTGCTCAAACATTTTTAGCCCCCACCCCCTTGCAAGGCAGAAATTGCAATACTGATTGCAATGCAAAAGAAATACTTATGAACAAGCAGGGTTGGGTTGGGGGTTTTGGGTGGGTTGGGGTTTTTTTTTGGTTGGTTGGTTGGTTTTTTTTCTGGTTTTGTTTGTTTGGTTTTTTTTTTACAATTGGCCTGATGCAGATCAGCTTAAAATTCAAGTACTTCACTTTACCATTTTTTAAATTAAGATAACTATTACCAAAACGTTATGAAAATAAATAAAATACTAAAAAAAAAAGGTAGCAAAGAAACACCAAACACAACCAATACCATAGTTAAATCACTGGAAGTTCATGAATATAACATGTAGTTCTGAGCCCATCACGCAAGAGATGGGCAGCTTCTCTATGGTACATATAATTATGAATGTCATGGAAGAGTTGAGCAAGGAATTAGTATTACTCCATTATTTACAACACAGCAACTAAGGGACCGAACATTATTTTTATCAGGCTTCTTTCAGCATTTTTCCCTTGTTTAACTTGTTGACACAGTACACCAAGTAGACCAAAGTATCGACAGGTTTAAGAACAAATTCATGCAACAAAGGTCTGCCAAGATTATTAAGGAAGATTGCATAGATATAACCTGACATATCCCTGAATGTTGTAGGGTGCACTGACAGGAGTATCACTCTGTTCTTTGTACTTACTCTGTTTCTTTATGACTCTTGCCTTGAGTTTCTGTCAGATTGAGGTCACTGGAGTACATCGATCTTTGTTCTGATCCAGTAAGCATGTTAGTTTATGAGTATGACATGTTCAAGAACTTTAAAAATAATGCTACGTTATTTTATTCCTGTTAGCTGGCGTTCAATACATTTAACACATCCCCCTTTTCTACCCTCTACCCCAACCCTGAATCTTTAGCTTATTTTGCTTTAACTGATTAAGATAATAGAATGACATAATAATGACATAACATTTTAGTTCTGATTAAATCTTTCCTGTTATAGCAAAGAAGAAAATTCATTTTGTGTGATCAGTACAGGAAACTATTCATATTACCTCTCCCTACCTGTTTATGTCTATCTGCAACACGTGCCACAAGGATCTCCATACACTGCTTTACATCTCTTTTTAAATACTTTATTATTTTAATTATAGACCTGACTTCATACAAGCCAAATTCAGCTGCAGTACAAAGGTCTACAAAGTTAATGGGTTTGAAATTGCTTGCAGCTTGACTGGATATGGTGGAATGTGTTTTAGGAGCAAGAAAATGGATGGCAGTGATTTTGATTTTCAACTGAATTCATAGTACGCTCTAAAGGGCACTGCTTGGGCAAAGTGATGAGGACAGCAACTTTTTGTATGAATTTCATATGAATTCCAAGTACGAATTCCAGCTCATAGCTAGTCAAACAACTGGTATTGTTACTTAGGCTACAACTGCAATGTAAATAATCAGTTTAATATTAGCTAACTGGAAAGGTCATTTTGAAAACGGACTTTTAATTCATACCCTAATAAGTTATTCATATGCTCCAGGTATAATATGTGTTACTTTGAATTTTGCTGAATTATGAAGTTATTCATCAACCTTTGTCTGCTGTTTAGCAATACTACTCAGGAAATTAGAACACGAAATAAAAAACAGTGTACTCTTCTAAAGTCACAATAAAAATTTAGGTAGGAGGAAAAAGTATAACCGGACAAAGAAAAAAAAGAGCCACTTCTACTCCCCTATCTTCTTCATTTTTCTGGAAAAGAGCCGCTACATCTTCAATAGACATAAATTAACATGTCAGTGTTTTATGCTTTTTATGGAAAGCTAGCTCTTGAAGGAACTTGTATACTACTTGAATAAGAGGAAGTTTATTTCAGTAACGATAGGCATGACCAATGAAGAAGCTGACTAAACCCCCATAGTACTTAATGTTGCTTCCCACGTTTATCTGGATGTTGTCCATCTCCAAACTGGCTATTTCAGGTAAGATTGTATTTGGATCATGGAAACTGTTGGCAAATGACAGCTTTGGTTACAAGATCTCCAGCCTTACTGAAATTATTAGTTTAAACAGGTTTTTAAAAGACTTAATCTCTTCATCCTATTTGACATGCTCCTTCTGTATTATATTAAAGAACAGATGAAATCAAACAACTGGGGTTTTTTTCTTTTCTAAAAGGAGCAGAAGAGAGGTAAAACATTTCAGAAGGTGTTTGTTGGTTTGGGTTTTTTTTAAGGTAGTAGTGTTCTTAAATAGGTAGAAACCATGTAATGAATTTTTAGTTGATACGCTTCTCTGTCTACCTCCTTCGCAAATTAACCTGAGACAGTAAAAAAAATTGTTTTTAAAGAACTGGTCCTGTTTATTTCTCATGCAATCACAAACTTTAGTCAATGGAAATTCTCCTCTAACTAGAATCAGTAGAGTTTGGCCACAATGCTCACAGTCATCTTCATATTTAATAACTATATTATAAATATCTCATTCTGCAGTTGATCTTACTTTATACTTGTAGCTCAAGCCACTGCTCCCGTGTCAGGTCATTAATGATCTAGCTTTTGATGCACAGGTGCAAAGAAATTTTCTGTTAATCAGAACTTCCTAAATCATAACAGCAGCATAAACAGATAGCTTTCATTTTTGAAACAGCATGGGATGGGACAATAATATCTACCTCCTGCCATTTCAAGAGATGCTTTCACATTCTCCACAGCTCCAAAACCCACTGAAGTCAAATGACTCCTGCTCAGTATGGCGGCCACCGGATTAGTGCAACCAACAGTGCTTCCATGGAGCTACTCAAATACAGGTCATTCAAAGGCTTAGGGGTCTTGTTAAACAAGGTTTTCTAAAAAGTAGACTTGTGTATGCACATGTATTTTTTGCTTCCTTTCCACATAATCTCTAAGTAACTTTTAAATGGATTTATTTTCCAGTACAAAGATTTTAATATCATAAGCTGTCACCACAAATAGCTGTAACCAGATAAATGACTCTCCCTGTTTATGTTCTTTTTTATTCCTCTAACTCTTATTCTTTTCATTCAATGAATTAACAGGCAGATTCTGAGCTCATCTACAGCAGAGCAAATCAGAAAAATATCTTCTCCAATTAAGATGTCATCAGTCAAATGATAACAACTAATACAAGAATTTAGCCAAATAACAAAAATAAGAAGATAGGTACCTTTATTTTTGAAGACACCCCATTCAAGATGTTTATGTTATAACACAAGACACCTTAAGAGTATCTATTTTAAATTAACTCATTTCTCCTGATATCCTTCAAAAAATATCCAAATCCATACAGCCACAGTAACTCAGCTTCACTTAATACAAAAGCAATAAAAAGATTTTGTGAAAGAATGCAGAATTATGTTAGTGAAGCTGGACAGCCTCAGATTCTTGAATAGCAAGTAGTGCTCTGAATGCTCTGTTTAATATTCAAAATTGTTCTGAGTTTTAAATTGGTTAACAAAAATGGTAATATTTCAGTCAAATACCTAAACTAGAAAGCAGTTAATTACACTAAGGGGAAAAAGGGAGGGGATAGGATATAATTATGAGGTCAGAATTAGGTCATGATTAGTTGATCAGGTCAAAACAAGAAGCGATGATAAGATATAGTAGATACCAATAGGCATGGACCTAGGCTATCAGACTCCAATAAGTGTTCAGATTTGAATACATCAGGATATCCTTAAGTTTTCTCTCACATCTCTCCCATTTCTGAATTTCAAGAGACATTGAAAACAAAATTCAAGTGACCTGTGACACCTAAAACCTCGAGATACGTTTCATCAAGTATACTGCCTTTATTTTATAAAAAACAAACGCGTGCTAAAAACCAACCAAAAAAAAAAACCAAACCAAATAAAACAAGTGGCACGAATTAGTTGGTATGAACTGTTTAGAATATGAATACTAGTTGTTATCCAGATTCTTTATCTGGAGAAGTCTATGTCCTACTCTTTCAATAATGGATTTTAAACTAACAGCCACAAATTACACTGTAGTTAAAACACATGTTTCCCAAATGTCATATTAACTTGACTCAATTGTGCTGGAATCAAATGGCATGTGCTGAATGTAACTGAGGGATTACTGGAGTAAATCGAAAGAAAATCAGTAAGTAAACATGAATCACTTGGGAAAGGTGCCTCAAAGAGACGGTCAGTGAAAGGGCAAACAAATATAGTATTTGTTCTCAAAATACTTGTTGAAAAAGAAGGCCATGAAAGGGAAATCATCCCTAAATTGGTCATAACATTCCAATAACATGCCCATAGACAAAAAAATAATTAGTTACCTAAATAAATACATGAACTGTGCTGTAAGAAAAAACGACAGTCAAAATGATGCTATTCGACCTCTCAGAAAAGAGGTTAAAGCTTTATCTCTATGACTTTATCTTTCATACATGTCATGATTTAGAGCCACTGCAAATGATCAAAAATATCTAGCTCCATTTTGAATAGCAGTGCACGAAACAAAACTCTACATATTTCTCAACCATCCATTCTTGAGTCAATCTTTTTGAACACCTCATCAGCCAAGGTTTATTTTCAGGCAGGTATTTTGATTCTCCTCTTCAAGTGAAGAAGAGTTACATAGGCTAAACCAGCTAATTAAACATTTCTTTTTGTCCAATTTTTTTTTAAGGGTCAAAATGAGAGGAGAAGGTAGCAGATGTACTTTAAGATTAATGCAGTTGTATAAATCAACTGGTAGCAGAAAAACAATGGTTAGCTGAAGTCTCAGGATATGTTTCAGATTTTGGTATAAAACTGGAATAAAATATTAGATCCAGTAGACACTCACCAATTTAAAAAATTCCAGATTTCATGAATTCCCTATGCAAAAAGCAGGAAGAAGCAGGATTCTAGAAAGCAACTGCACTGTGGTGAATAAGACACACATGTTGGCATCCCTTTTGGGGGATGTTCCTTATTAACAAACAGTCCCTTATAAGCAGTTGTAAAGAGAAACTCTTCAAAAAAGAAACAAACAAACAAAAAAAAAAAAACAAAAAACACACACACGCACAAATTCAGTAGCAGTAAAGAGAGGAAACTTAAAGCACAATGACTGCACAAGTACTCACTTCTATGAATCTCTTGGATGAGCACAAAATTAAATTATACAAGCAAAACATTTCCTACTGCAACTTCAAAATTTGCTAACCTAGAGAAATGTGTATTATGTAGAGCGATAAAAGAAATAGGATTTTGCAATCTGGGAAGATGTCCATTTCATCTACTTTAAGTCTGTGTCCCCAGATACTGGTAAAAACCAATGAAGCCTCCTCTTCCGAGTGTTTTATCAGTACATATGTTAAAAAGCAGACTTACAGAGTAGAGTAGGCTATTTTGTTGTTTTGGGGCGTGTGTTTTGTTTTTGATTAAAGAAAAGCTAATTAAATTTGGGCCTTTCACTCTGGCTGAATTGTCTGGACAGCTTTGAAAGGTTAAGAAAAAAATCCTTTTGTTTTAATGTAATAACATTGCCAGTTAAACTCCTCCCTTGTGATGAAATTAGGAAAGGGAATATTTGGCCCTGGTAGATAATTATGACATTCATAAACTCTTAACTTAAGGGGCTGGGGGAGGGGATGGCTGTCTGCTACTTGTTTTCAAACTGCTTTGATTTTCTGAAATGGAACAAATGCATCACAGTTCCCTCTGTCAGTCTTAAACACCAGCACTTCCCAAAGAAAAAGCTTCAGTCATTCTTCATAAAATCTACTGCAGCTATATTCTTAGAAATATAAATCCTTAACCTATGACTTCCAGCATTTCCAAACCAGAAGATCCAAATCTAGCTACTGGCTTTTTCTTAACCACCCACAATCTTCTCTATCTCTACTTTAACATCAAAAATGTCATAATCATCATCTAATATTCAGACAACACTGGTTTTCTTAAAAACAAACAAACCCTCACAAACACCTCAACCTCCAGTTGATGATGTAAGTGTTCCCCACCGTTGCATTCCCAAGAGAAGATAAATCCCAAGAGTTTTTGGAACAGCCTCTCAAATTATTTGAATCACTTCAAGAAATCCTCAAGATAACTTCACGGAGGTATCAAAACAATAAGAAATACACAATGAATCCCTCACCACAATGATGCTTATTAAAATAAAATAATAATAAAAAAAAGCACTGTAGAATTTTTCTCTCTCCTAGCAACCTAAATGGGAATATTTTCCATATGCAGATGTTTTCCCACCCCCATTTACCACCCTCTGCTGTGGACTGAGGCTGCACGTTCCTGCTATTTCTACAGCCAGTT
>VZSZ01008503.1:0-62563 GCA_013398815.1 Ibidorhyncha struthersii
AGCCCAGATAGAGGTAAATCTGGCCAGGGATGGCAAGGGCATCTTTGGTCTAAGACCTGCCAAGCTGTTTAACAAGAAAAGCTTTCACAGGTATGTCAGTGATAAAAGGAAGACAAGATAAAATGTGGAACCTCTCTGGAAAGAGACAGGAGACCTGGTTACCCAGGGTATGGAGAAGACCGAAGTACTTATTGGCTTTTTTGCCTCAGTCTTCACCAGCAAGTGCTCTTAGCCACACCGCCCAAGTCACAGAAGGAAAAGGCAAGGACTTTGAGAATGAAGAACCACCCACTGTATGAGAAGATCAGGTTTGAGACCATCTAAAGAATCTGAAGTTGTACAAATCCATGGGACCTGAACAGATGCATCTGCAGATCCTGAGAGAACTGGTGGATGAAGTTGCTAAGCCACTATCCATCATATTTGAGAAGTCATGGCAGTCCAGTGAAGTTCCCACTGACTGGAAAAGGGGAAACAAACCCCTTTTTAAAAAGGGGGAAAAAGGAAGACCTGGGGAACTACAGGCCGGTCAGTCTCACCTCTGTGCCCGGCAAGATCATGGAGCAGATCCTCCTGGAAACTAGGCTAAGACACGTGGAAAAAGAGGAGGTGACTGGTAGCAACCAGCATGGCTTCACTAACAGCAGACCATGCCTGATAGATTTGGTGGCCTACTAGAATGGCATTACAGCATTGGTGGATAAGGGAAGATCAACTGATGTCATCTACCTGGACTTGTGCAGAGTATTTGACACTATCCCGCACAATATCCTTGTCTCTAAGTTGGAGAGACATGGATTTGTTGGATGGACTACTGGGTGGATAAGGAATTGGCTGGATGGTAGCACTCAAAGGGTTGAGGTCAATGGCTCCATGTCCAAGTGGAGACCAGTTATGAGTGGTGTTCCTGAGGCGCTGCTATTGGGTTCAACAAGGCCAAGTGCAAGGTCCTGCACATGGGTTGGGGCAATCCCAAGCACAGATACAGGCTGGGCAGAGAATGGATTGAGAGCAGCCCTGAGAAGGAGGACTTGGGGGTTTTGGTGGATGAGAAGCTCAACATGAGCCAGCAATGTGCGATCACAGGCCAGAAGACCAACTGTATCCTGGGCTGCATCAAAAGAAGCATGGCGAGCAGGTCAAGGGAGGTGATTCTGCCCCTCTACTCTGCTCTCATGGGACCTCACCTAGAGTACTGCATCCAGCTTTGGAGCCCCCAACATAAGAAGGACATGGAGCTGTTGGAGCGAGTCCAGAGGAGGGCCACAGAGATGATCAGAGGGTCGGAGACCCTTTCCTGTGAAGACAGCCTGAGAGAGTTGAGTTTGTTCATCCCTGGCTCTGAGGAGACCTCATAGTGGCCTTCCAGTACCTAAAGGGGGCCTACAGGAAAGATGGGGAGGGACTCTATCAGAGAGTCTAGCAAGAGGACAAGGGGTAATGGTTTTAAACTGAAAGAGGGTAAATTTAGACTAGATGTTAGGAAGACATTCTTTACTGTGAGGGTGGTGAGACACTGGAACAGGTTGTCCAGAGAGGCTGTGGATGCCCCAGTCTCTGGAGGTGTTCAAGGCCAGATTGGATGGGGCTTTGAGCAACTCGATCTGGTGGAAGGTGTTCCTGCCCATGGCAGGGGAGCTGGAACTAAATGATTTTTAAGGCTTCTTCCAACCTAAACCATTCTATGATTCTATGAAAACGAACAAACTTATTTTATTTGAAGTCACACTTGGTCATTTTCCATACAATTCTTAGGAACTGCCAGCAAACCAAGCAGTTAGATATCCACAGGCTTTCTGGATACCTGCAACCAACTTCGAAGGACTCAAATTTTTACTAGGTGCATCCTGAAGTAAAGGTGGAGTCAGTCTGTCCAAGAGGACGTTATATTTGAACTCTCATCTTCATGATGTGTGGGATCAGTCCCATACCACAGTTGGGCTGAGCAGCAGCCACCCTTGCAGTTCCCACTTCTAGAGTCCCCAGGATCCCAGCCGCACCACTGCCACGTGTTAATCAGACATTACAGTTTTACTTGTTGAAGTCTTATTGTTTCCTGTTCTTAGCATCCTATGGGTACCACTAAAACTAAGTGCTATATAAATGTAAAAGAAGATACAGCTCCCTATTGTGCAGAGACTATAATCTAATAAAGAAAGAGTGCAAAAAGAAGAAAGCAAGCAAAAGTTTTACTGTTCCTGTCAAATAAAAAAAAATTAACTTGCAATGACATAATGATAAATTGCTGTTATGAAATCTGAAATCTAAGGATGTAGCAATATTCTTTTTATATAAAATCATAAACAAACAATTAGTCAGAGTTATACCTCTGTCTTCTAGAAACTTCGACAGACATAGCTATTTTTACCTCAAATATACAATGCTCAGATATTTTTGCCTTGAGCACCACTTGTCTATAAAAAAGTAGGCCATATATTATCAGGTTATGTATTCAACTTCTGCATGGTCACTAATGAGTTCTTTTTCCTGAAATGTTGTTCACTTTCATCATCAAGTATTCTAAATAATATTGAACAGGATTTGAATATTTTTTCTAATTCTGTGAGATAAGATAGAAAATAGAGCGAAACAAAAAAAACATGACCAGTTACATGGTTTTAAATGTTAAAAGCAGTCTCTTCTTGAATATATACTAGCATATATATAGCACAAAGACAGATCTGACTTAATACTGCTTTGCTGGCCTTACTACTACCCCTAAGCACAAGCAGCAGAACAGTACCAAGGACCTGTATAATTTTGAATCTTGTCCCCACTGCCAGGCTCAAGTAATTTCAGAAGGTAAAGATCCTTCATAGATGCCTTGTTTCCCCCCGTATCCTGCCCAATGGCATATGCTTCAAGGGACCTTCGCTATCCATGGAGAAGTTTTACTCTCAAAAATGATATGGTTATTTTTTGTAAACAGCCTTAATTTTTGCAAAACCACGTAAAGGCTTCAAAATAGAAAAATACTAACATATCAAAAGCAGCAGCAGTCAGAAAATTGCTCCAGAAGTGCTTGTGTTTTCTTTAGTTTTCCATATGTTGCAGGAGCTGCTGCTAATCTGTATGCAGTACCACCCAAAAGCCATGAACATCATTTATATTCTAACATAGGTGCCTACTATCAGGAGACAAAAATTGATCTTCTGCACTGTATAGGGCATATAACAGAGCAAAGTTAAACATTTAAAGACCTTATTTTATTCTGAATAAAGTGACTACACCTACTAGTAAGGGGATTCAGATTTACTATTGCAGGACAAACACTGAAGTTCTTGTAGAAACACGACAGGCTGTGTGTACACGCACCAGATCTTCTGCAAGCCTCGCTTGAGTTAACACACACAATCGGCACCAAGAGAGAGTGAAATGCAATCCATACTTCTGGCTTCTCCTCAGTGTGTGCAGAAGAGGATAACCCAGTATCTGCTTTGTGGAAATGAGTCCTTGATCTGTCCCAGTAACTATAAGTGACTGCAGAAAATGGTTAAAGTGCGCTTCTTGGAGACCCCATTTCTGCTTCCTGGTTACTGACAGTGGAAATTATCTTATAGAAAGTCAATGGTTTTGATCAGAGTTAAGATTAAAAGAAACTCTAAAGACAGAAAGTCTAGTTTTCATCAAAAGGGAACTCTTCATACAGTTGTCATCCCGTGGAAATGAACCCTAGGCACAGACAGATGTGATGGATGACATGCTTCCACACACACACCACAGGGAGTACGTGCTGGCTTTTATTTTGTACCTTAGTCTTGCAAGGCTGGAAATGCACGGAAGAAATGTAACACTATGATTCAGCTTTGCTGACGAATGTAAAGGAAATGTCTAGAGAGGAAGGATGATCTGCAGTTCAAGAGGCTGGACTACACATAAAGAGGGCCAAACTAGTCAAGTCTGTTGAGTGCATTTCACCTAACAGTTTTGCTGGAAAAAAAACATTTTCAAGTGTGCTTAAAAAAAAGGCAAATACCACCAAAACAGAATTGTATAAAGTCACTTTCTTAATTAAGGTAACACCTTACTAAAAGTTATCAAGAATGTTTGTGAGAACAAATGAACATTGAATTAAAACAATCTGAACAGAACTGTCAGTAATCAATTTGCTAGTGTGGAGCCTGATCGGAAAAAATGACCAAACAAAATGGAACCGAAACAAAAAGTTTTCATTTTTTTCTTGACAAACAGAAATAAATTAAGGATTTCAATTTTAGGTCATGTCTGAGGATATGGGCTGAGAGAGTTGGGGTAGTTCAGCCTGGACAAGAGAAGGCTCCGGGGAGACCTTATAGTGGCCTCCCAGTACCACTGGGGGCCTACAGGAAAGATGGGGAGAGACTCTTTATCAGAGAGTGTAGCAATAGGACGAGGGGTAATGCTTTAAACTGAAAAAGGGTAGATTTAGATTGGACATTAGGAAGAAATTCTTTATTGTGAAGATGGTGAGACACTGGAACATGTTGCCCAGAGAAGCTGCGGAGGCCCCATCGCTGGCAGTGTTCAAGGCCAGGTCGGACGGGGCTCTGAGCAACCTACTCTAGTGGAAGGTGTCTCTGCCCATGGCAGGGGGGTTGGAACTAGATGATCTTCAAGGTATCTTCCAACCTAAACCATCCTATGATTCTACGATTCACCCCACCCCCTCAAGGAAAATAAGGCATGGATACACGAAGGGTTGAAGATCCATTTTTACTGAATAGACAAAAAGCACCATCCAGTATGGAGCAACCTGGATTTGAGGAGAGCCTCTGTCTTGTAGGACTTGTGCTCATCTCCTCCCTTTGCAGGAGAGGCCACAAGCACCGGGACACCCTGCTTTTCCACTCTGGTCCAATGAATATTTCAGTATTTTATTTTTTTTGTCTCTTGAATCAGACTGTCACAAGCAAGTCCTCTATCCGTCAGGTTACGGGGTTGTGTTCTGTCCCTCTAAATAATTAACTGCCCCTACAACATGGAAGCAAATCAACAGGAAACACAGCGATCCCAGGCCATGCCACATCTGCTTGCTGCGTCAAAGTCTCATTACTCACTGACCTGACGCTGACCTATACAAATAGGCTTTATCTTTCCAAGATACCTATGACACCATTTGGAAAAAAAAACAACCAAAACCAACCCTTCCATCCCAGTTCACATGTTGAAGAGGCAATTTGCACTGAGAATCATTTGCTGCTGTGTAGTTGTGCAAAACCATGCAAATTTCCCTACAAAAACAGTAAATGGAGAACTGAGTCATTTTATACAAAACAGCATGTTGGAGACTGTTCAAGTTCGGAGGGGCTGTAAGGATATTTTGTGTATCCTGAACAAAGTATGAATAAGCCTGTCAGATGAAAATTCTGTGGTGATGCCTTGGTATAATCCATCCAATTCTGCAAGGCTGTGCAGCCCTTCAGGCAATAAATGCTGTTTGATTGCTCCATTTTTATATTTTTATGTCTGATTTAAATGACAAACTGAGAAAACCCTGTACATAGCATGTAGTCAGACAACACCGTAATGAGCCCAGCTATTATAGGAGATGGGACTTTTTCCACAGACTTCAGCTGGCCTCATACTTGATTACAGAGATCGAGGAGCAAAACCTTGCTCCGAAATGTATAGGACCTTCCAGTTTGCCTCATATTCCTACTTTTCTCTCCCCCTCCTGGCTCTCACCACAGACTGAAGAGGCTGCAGAACCTCCTCTGCATCTGGCCCCATTATCTGGGATATGGTCAGGAGTCTGGCTCAAGACATGATATAGGAATTGCTGCTCATGAAGCCCAAAACAAAATTCCCTATTGTAGAAGGCTGTTCCCACTGTTCTTTTTTCTTTTAAAATTAACTGTAACACTTGTTAACATATAGTGTAACTCTTTTGTAGTATTTATATTTTCTGCTCTTTAAAGAGGCAATGTGATATTTTTGTAACACTATAAAGCGTACAATATTCCCAGCCTTTTACCTAAGTGTATGTTGAAATTTTTACGTTGATAGTAAGAACTCTTCATTTTGCTAATCTCCTTTTTTTGCCAAAATAAACGCTGCTTCTAGCTGAAAAGTGAATAGCTGTTTCTCAGGGTCTGTCAAGTTTTTTTGCACAAGTGCTGAGTACAAAGCTGTTCATACTTCTGTGGCTCTCTGGGACTGCTGTTCACATGACAGCACTTGGAAGTACAGCAGACAAACTCAAGATGTGAGAAGGAACAGGAGAATCCAAACATTTCCCAGCGCATTTCCCAGATCTACAACTTGCATGCTCTGAGACACAAGTGCATTCACAAAAATCAGAGTACTGGTGGTTACCCTCTACCAGCGTTATTCCTTAACATTAATGGTGTAGGCACCTACTTTGGGATCTATCTAAGAAAATCCAAGCTTCCTCCTGGAACTGCAGGAGTTAGCAAGCAAAAAACTATCAAAGACAGTATTTTCTTGGAGCCTGATAGAGCAGGCACAAGCCTTGTGTACTGCCAGAGCATCACCAGGTGAAGCTGTGTAGGGGAACAATGTGCCTGTGATCGTAAACGCTAGGGAAGAAGCACACAGAAGGCAGTCAAAGCAGATTAACCAAACCAACTCATCCCCTAAAAATAAACTCAAATTCCTCTCCAAACATTCACCACCACCACCAAAAGAAAGGGAAAACAAACCAGAAAAACCATGCAGAGGCAGAGTAGTCCTGGTAGCATAATCTGATTAAAAAAAAAAAGTGTTAATACATTCACTACAAAAAGCTTGAAATGGTTAGCAAAGGAAGAACATCCTGGTTTTGATTTTTACTATGCTCAAAAAAGAAAAATCAGACTTTTTACGCTATTGCCTTTTTATCCTTTGTGAATAAATTAAATACTTGATGCAGCAAAACCTTTCTTTCAGCTCAGAGCAAGGGTCGGAGCAAGCTCATCTTAAGGAAGCTTTCACTTCTGATTTCTGATTTCTGCCCCNAAGGAAAAAGGGTCTGAGAAACATCCTTCCTATCTCAGACAGCAACACGTGGCAAAACCACACAATTCCTAAATCAGAGGGCCCAATTCAGAAGCTTGCACTGATAGCAGTGATGAAGCTGATGAAGCTAATGATTCTTCAGGGTTATAAGATAAAAAAACCCAAACCAATCACCCCTGAAAAGACCACAATAAATGATAACAGCACTTTTCATCACATCCCAAAATCATAAGGGCTCCTGACAGAAAAGACGAGTTACCCCCCTGCCCAGGCCTGGCCTCATTATTGTCCCCATTACACATCATGATCAACTGGATTCCCAGATCCCTCTGTGGCTCATTGCTTCCCATGAAAGTTCCTCTCTGGGAATATCCACCAGTCAGTCGTTTAAAGCTAGCCTTTCCTGTCTGGAGCTGGAAAACTCTGTCCCTTGAGCTTAAAGTACCAGCACATCTCGACTCCGACCTGCTGGAGCCAGAAGTACTTTGGTTATGGAGGTTACTAAGGACTCGATGTTCTCAACCAACAGCAGCGCTTCCCTAGAGTTTTCTTTGGATTTAACTATTAGAGACTGTTGTACCTACAGTGATATCTCCGCATAGCCTGCAGAATTACTTCTTCTGGGGTAATGAGTCTGACAAATGAGTGATCTGAGCAACCCTAAACTTGGTTTATTTTTATACCCAATACAAACTTTTACTTCTGAACAAAAATCACATTAAGCAAAATGAACTGGTATTTTCTGTTAAATATATTTCAATTTGATATGTATACAGTAGTGACTATAATAAAGGTTTAAAACCGAATGTGCCTAAGTTACTTTACGAGTAAGCAACATGAATCGAAAAAGAAAATGAACCATATTATTTCCCCTTTGTTCAACTCACTCAATTTACCTTTTACATTTTAAGCATGTTTTCCTGGCCTGCAGAAGAATGCTACTTCCACTATTTGCTAGAGTTAAGCCATATCTACTATTATGTCACTTTTAGATGCTTAAACATAGGTAAACGTATGATTTGCCTCAGATTCAACAGTCCAAGGTTTTTGGAATGATCCTGGGTTTTGTACCTTTCGTTTGATGAGAGAGATGTACATTATACAGAAAAAAGAACTTCAGTTTCTGTGCAATATAAGAAACCTCCTAACCTCCTCTGGTAACCTGAGATAATTTAAGAGGAAAAAAAATATTCTTTTGTTATGGCTTTTAGCTTTGGCCACAAGGTATAGATGAAATTGAGAGGGGCTCAGAGCTATGAATTTTGATATAATCCATGAGGTAATAAGGGCATCAGTGAGAGGTTTATGGCCATGATTCTTATATCTACTAATTCTTAAATCTGTATCACTGGCTTTACTACAGCAAGAGCAGTTCTAACCGCCTTCAAAAATTATGGGTTTGGATACCTTTATGCATGATCACCCATTTTTATTCACAGCAGAATTTAATCAGAAACTAGAGATGAAGCAACACGTACACCAATAGCAGCAGTCCACATTAAAAATATTTTTTAAAGTAATTTGATAATCAAAAATTTTTGCCAAGTTGAAGTTTACGAATAAGAGATCAACCACTACAAGAAATCTGTGAAAACAACTGTAAACAGTATTTTTTTTTTACTGATGTAGGTACCTATATGTTTCTATTTTTCTTAGAAAAGTATAGAATATATTTACACTATTAAAAGTTAAGAAGCATCTGCTTTACAGGAACGATTACTTAATCATTAGAATCTAGTCTAAAAATAAAGTAACGCTTACGTTCATACATTGTCAAAGATGGTGCAATAAATTCTATATTTCCGTGCCAGTTCCTTTTGTGCAAGTAAAGGATTTCTGCATTAAAGGATCATACACACTGTGTAAAGGTGTTACTCTGATTAAGAATTTTTGTCTCAGGTCTTTTCTCCCTATCTTAAAGGAAATAATGAACCACGTAGCAGTTCATATATAGGAATAATAAGGAGCAGAAGAATCATAATAAACATCTTTGTATTTTCAAAAAAAAAAAAATGCAAAAATTAAGTCAACTTACATTTGATGCACTTTTTAAAATGCTAAAAAAACCTATAGTATCCTGATTTTCTTCCCAGAGTAAGTCAATCTGCCATTGAATTGCAGTCTTAATTAAAAGCCTGTTGAATTTTACTCTCTACTGATGAAATATAAAAACTGCAAGGATAAAGAAGGTCTTAAATACCCACATACATTGATGCGTATTTTATGTAGAGCTCTAGCTTACATCCATTTATCCAACTATCCACTGCTATACGATGGGAGGGAGGTTATTCTTTATTTCTACCCATTGTGGGATTTTGCCATCAAAATGAATAGCAAGGATGGTTTTATCACAGCTACTGCACCCACAGATGCTGTACATAATCTTGTGACTAATTTCTAATTATTTTTTTTTTAATCACAGAGGATAGTGACAGATGGCACGTGGGGAAATTTAGCATTAAGGGAGGGGGTGGCTATGAATAATGACAAAGAAAGATATAAAGCAACTTGCCTATCAATATTTTGCCAGCTTTGTTTCTACCAAATGATAAAGAAATAATGTTTTGACTATAACCTCCAGCAACAACTGAGACAATGTTTGTTTTCTCTCTTATTTTGAAAGGAAACTTGTATTATTGTCCATTATTAAAACATGCTAAAGCTGTGTGGGAAAAAAAAAGCTATGCAGCTCCATTTCCATTTAGTGCAGTGGCAGCCAGCAAAGGGAGGTCACCAGCACACAGGGTCAGAGTCCCACTGAATGCCAAGAATGAAAACCTTTGGAGTTTCCCACCACGATCGCACCCCTGAAAGATTTATTTTTCTGCCTTTCACCGTCAATCTCATATGAGAACCACAAGCCTGCAGTTAGCATGGGATGAGGCAAACTCTCTCGTCAGAGCTAGTTAGTCCGGTTGTAGGCTCTTGAGACACGTCACACACACCACTCACACTATGATTTTCCACGATTCACTTGCCGGGCAACTACCATTTTTGTACTTTGAATATGTGAACAATGCATGGGTCAAACACCATCATTAAGAAAGGCACAGAGGTGCTGGAGCATGTCCAGAGAAGGGCAACAAAGCTGGTGAGGGGTGTGGAGAACAAGTCTTATGAGGAGCAGCTGAGGGAACTGTTTTTTTTTCAGTCTGGAGGACTGAAAAAGGCTGAGGAGAGACCTTATGGCTCTCTACAGCTACCTGAAAGGAGGTTGTAGAGAGGCAGGGGTTGACCTCTTCTTGCCAGTAACAAGCGACAGGACAAGAGTAAACAGCCTCAAGTTATGCCAGGGTAGGTTTAGACTGAATGTTACAAAACAGTTCTTCACAGAAGGGGTTATTAAGCATTAGAACAGGCTGCCCAGGGAAGTGGTGGAGTCGCCATCCCTGGAGGTATTTAAAAGATGGGTAGACGTGGTGTTTAGGGACATGGTTTAGTGGTGGTTTTGGCAGTGTTAGGCTGATGGTTGGACTTGATGATCTTAAAGGTCCCTTCCAACCCAGGTAATTTCATGATCCTATGATTAAAAGAATTTACTGACCTGAGAACAGTCACATCTCTACTCCAGGAGGCTTGCTGCAGCTCAAGAGCACAAGGATTTAAATGCCAGATTGCAATTTCCAAAGTCAACTAAACAACATCTACAAGTTGCATGAAGTCTGTAGTCAAAATACACCCCTTTCCCAATTACCTTTTGGGTGTGGGGCCCTCTACAAGGCCACCCTTTCATACAGCTTGCACACAGTTACTTGAAATTTTGCATGAATTTCAGTGATGTTGTTTCCTCTACTACGAATGTGCAGAAGATGCAGGTGGCTGCTTCCCAGGTAATGGGCAGCACAGCTGCGTGGTGCTGAGGTGCCAGTCTGACCTGTACCAGGCAGAGCCAACACAGTTCTACCCAGCGAGATGTGGCACACACTGCATTTCTGCTGCCTTTATACTTTTATGCTGATTTTATGCTAGATCTCTTGGCAAGTTTGAGTAACTCAGATTAACAATGTCTGATATCGTATAAGGTCTGCTGGGATAAAGTGACCAGTAAAAATATTGAGGTAATATTGGCCCCACTGGGTTTTAAAGCATCAGATAGAAAAGGGCAGACATGCAGACTTTGGGGCTTCCTCCTGTCTGGGAGAGGTAATTAGATTCTCTTCCTATAGGATAACATCTATTTCACATTATAGCCACACCAGCCTCCCTACTCCTGCTACTTCCTGTGGCTTTTTTTTATATATTATAAGCCCTCATTTAAAATTGGATAGTTGGAGCTCAATGCTGTGTCTCTTCTTTCCACTGGAAGCAGAATCAGGCCATAGAGTACCTGTAACACTGCTCTTGCCAGCTGTGAATACAAGTGGAGTTTCCAATATATAATTTTTATTTTCTCAGTTGCTAAGTAATAAGAGTTAAATTCTCTCCTCTGATCATCACACAGGTTCCCTTGAAGTCTATTCTACAATATCTGCTTGTATTAAACTCCAATTGATGTCAATAGGGGTGCTGTACTCACAGGGAGAACAGGATAACTTTGAAGGGATGTGTTGCGTGTTCAAAGAAAAAAAATTAACCCTTAACATCTTAGTGCTACACTTGCAAACTTCTGCTTTACCAAAGCTGCTCTACATTTGTGTATGTGTTTGAAAACAAATCTTTTTTTTTTAAAAAAAAAAATCTTAAAATGCTGCAGGGAAATTAAAAAGGCATTCATAAGAGAAAGTGAGAATTAGATAAACAGGAAAAACGATACATGCCATTACATGGTTTATTCCTTTATTCTAGATGACCTGGCTGGTGATATTTTCACAGAACTATGTTCTGTTCTAATCCATTGAGTAGATGAGCTCAAGTTCAACTCCAGTTTGCTATGCTACATACGGGCCTACTGAAATATGAAACAAGGATATGAAACAAGGGCCATTATGCAGAAACCTGAACTCAATGATCATAGCTTCAATTTCATTCTGTGGCATGACTGGTGGTAGGAGAAAGGAGGCTGGTGAGTGGCATATTCCTTTAAACTGTTTTTTTTTTACTGAAACTGATGAATAAACCAGACCACAAACTAGTGCACATCAACTATAACACAGAATATCAAAGTTAAATAGACATTGTGTAATCATTCCTTGAGGCATCAAAGTTGTCCTATAACAGAAAAAGGACGTTAAAAACACTGGGCATTCCCATCCAGAAAGATTGCCGATTATTTTAGTTTGTCCCTTCCTTTCAGCAAACCCATGCTCACCCTTGCTTGACTGAAAAGCCAGCTGATTGCCTGTGGCCCAAATCCCAATGTGTACAGGATAAGTAGTTTAGAAATTGTCCAAAGATATTTGACCTTTTGGGCATGCCTTGGACAAAACAGCACCAATACTCCAAATTCAGCCACATTAGAGCACTCTTGTGCCAGGAGTGATGGCAGATAGTGTCAAGTTTATCTATCTAAATTAAAGCAATCCTGCAGGAACTTGGGTGAAAAGAGAGAGTGTATGTGAGGAGGTCAATCTGCACTCCCACCCAGTGGGCAGTGGGCATCCCAAACGCAAACCAACGCATCCAGGAGGAAAGCAGAGCTTCACCCGGCACATGGCTCACAGAAAAGCACCACAGCCATGATCCGTATAGCCACAGGGCAAGCAGTAGTGCCTCAAACAGAGCCAAGGGGTTTGTGCCGCTCGTCCCTAGCATGGTGCATATGACTAGGACTGGCTGACCACAGCAGCAGTATTATGGGATAACATTGAGAAAGCCTAACTGGACAGCCGCTCTTATTACAGTCCTAAGACAATTTCTGTGTAGTTTCAAGGTGACTGATGCACTTCAGTGAACAATAAAGCTGCTTCCTCAAAATAATTCAGTGTTCTACCTCACACCAAAGCAGTAATAATATCCTACACCTCAAGGTCGGGTTGGACGGGGCTCTGAGCAACCTGATCCGGGTGAAGATGTCCCTGCTCATTGCTGGGGCGTTAGAGTAGATGACCTTTACAGGTCCATTTCAACCAAAATTACTCTATGATCCTATGACCTATAAACAGAGCTTTGCCATTAAGAGTAACAGGACAAACCTTTAGCAAGTACTAGAATGGGTTGGGGGGCAGCATTTTTCAGCAATAAATGGAAAAAGCCCAACACGTTTTGACAATACAGAAAAGCAGCAAAATAACATTTTATATTGCTTACTCTGTTGCCTCTGAGTAATTATATCAAAAAATTAAAACCAACTAGCAAGGCTCAGATGGAAGGGGAGGAGAGACTAAAGATTAAAAGTCACTAATCAATCTATGTAGAGTTTGAATTAATTAGAAACTAATCCTATGCAGATTAAAAAAAAATAAGAGGAAGAAAGATAAAAACTGAGTGAAACGAATAATAAAAAGCCCTATGAAAATCAATCACTTTTCCATAAAAGCTAGCCATCCTAATTCATTTCCTGTACAAATTTATTACAAGTCTAATTTAAATTGCATAAGTAACTGCTTAATCTTCCACAGGAATTCCCTGTCTCATGCTTTCCTTTTCTTGCTCTTGTTGATCTTTTCATATATGAAATAAAACTCTCCTAGGGGAAAGGTGGGAAGAAGAAACGCAAATGCCTGTCTTTCAGGGATGCAATCAATAAGCACTATCCTGTTTGAAGCAGTTGGGAAGTATTTAAAAGGAAATCCCTGCTTGACTACAAAATGTCAATGGCAAGAGCCCCAGTCTTTTGCCAGAGCAGGGTTTCACCACTGGGAACTAAAGAATTTGGAGGAAGTCAACTTTGAGGACACTGAATGTAATACACTGATTTCTTTGACATTTTTGTTGCTCTGACACATCAGTAAGTTTAGCTGAAAAACTGAGTACGACTTGCACCTTGGTGAACGTACAACAAAACTGTGCATGCTGTGGAGCAGAAGACAACAGACCCCACTGCTGGGCAGCACTGCGTGCCTCCAGGCAGGATGTCCAAGTCTGTGCCTTATCCCACATGGCTGCATCCCTCACAGCCACGCTGGCAGTGCCCATGCCAGCCCTGAGACCGGGGCATGGGCATGTGGTCTACAGCATGGGCACCTTACAACCCTCCAGCAGGGAAAAGGAGCCACAGCATCATCCACTCCAGAGTTTGCCACCTTCTGTGTGTTAGGCATGATATGAGGTTGGGGGATCACCAGCTCCTAGTTTTTGCAGAGCTGTATCAATATCTATTGGTCACCTTAAATGGTTTTCCTCAGTACCCTCTTCTCACAAATGTACAATAATGAAACAGATGTTAACATTCAAGAGATCCATCACTAAGCTTGAACTACTCTCTATTTCTATTGATCTGGTGGGAAATGTTACAGAACTATTACCAAATAAAACCACAGCTGAAATCAGAATAATAAAATTAGTGAATTAATGTTTATATTGAATTAAGTCAGTGTTAAACTTCAAAACAAATATAGCAGATAATTAAGTCAAATCTAAAGCAACAAGCCATCCTTTTCTAACAGTCCAAAATCCAGAGACTAGAGAAGATAGCTTTTAAAAAAAAACTAAAAAACACCAAAAAGCACTAAAAGATTAATGAAAAAGTACAAATAAGATCTCTCCTGGAGGAGTGAAATGCATTTACCTGCTTAAGGACACAGATGTCCATTTTGGTTCTAAACGTCATCTTGGGCCAACTTACATGGGACAAGTGCAAAAAGTCATTCATAATGAGGTTCGGGAAGCAAACTGCATTTTGTTTTTTTTTTAAAGCCAATTGGATCTTCTTCAGGCCTCACTGTTGTGATGAAGACAAGGATTTCTTTTCCCTGTCAAACTCCACCCTACACACAAAGCAAAGCTCTTAATAAGCTGTTATGCTTCAAACTGTCACTACGCTGAAAAGTTAGGAGAGGTAAGACTAACTGAGACAGACAAGATAATAATTTCCTCGGTTATTTTCAGCACAGTTTCTTAACAACCTCACCAGTAACAATACCTTCACATTCATTAAAACAAGCTCTCAGCGTGCTGGAAATGATTTTTAGTAGTTAGTGACAGTCTGAGGCATCTCTTATTGAAGAAGATAAACAGAGAAACAGCTGCATGTCTCAAGCGTGTAAACCACTACAGCTTTTTTTTTTTTTTTTAAATCTCAAGTGTTTGTTTGGACAGATTCTGTCATGCACACAGGTCGGTAAATTGATGGGATATACCAAGGTTTTGCTCAGTATCTCTTAAGGGTACGTTCAGAACGACCTAGAGAAAAAGCTTTTTTTGTTTGTGGTTTTTTTTTTTAAGGTTTCCAAAATTTCTCCTTCCTCAGAGTGAAGAGTGGCCACCAATCCAACACAAAGCTATAAACTCCCTATACACTTGCAGTAGACATGCTGCTGAAGTAGGCAATTAACATTTAGGATGCAGAGAGACAAATCTGGCTACTAATTAGCACACTTGTAAGGAATACAATCTGCAGCAGTTATGTCAAAGGACTGGTCATTTGCCACTCTTCTTTACATGTTTAGAGCAATTGTATTTTCTTTCTTGTCCAGTACTACAGTTTGAAGTTTTCCTCAAGTGTTGGGTTATGTGTGACCGGAGCCTAGCACCTCCTCAGACACGTTCTTGTACCCTCTAGAAAATAGTTGAGAGCTAGAGTTCGTCACTGAAGGTTAAACCACCTAGCAAACTTGGTGGCTTTTCTCTCCTGACTCCTCCTAGTCCACAGCAGGAGAGTTTCCTCCGTGGGAGAACCAAGAGACTCTAAGTACAGTCCTATTCTGAATTACCCTCTGACTTTATCATCTGGAGAGGGACTTTACCCTGAAACCTCCTCCCTTGCCCATCACATACATGCAGTCACCTTTGCATGCAGATTTCACATTGAAATCATTAGTCCTGCAAAGGTTTAAACCAAGATAATATATCACCGTTTTTTCTGTCCCACGTAAAACAGCTCCTCTGATTGCACCCGACTGGCCCACTTACTGACCTACTCTGAAATTTAGTGTCATTTATGAGAAGGTAGAAGATAACAAGGGGCTTTTTTGGTAGTGGTTGTACAAAAAAGCTAATAGAATTTAAATCTAACACTAAAATAATTTTTCTTTATAAAAAAGTCTTTTGATAGTTTTATCTGACAGTTTAAGTACTGTAAAGGGATCTTATCCACATTTCAACTAAATTTTTTTACAAGAGTGTGTAAAACTAATCCACCCCTTCAGGCTGTCAAAAATGACTCACTTCAGATAAAATAAGAATCTGTAGTGTTGTAATAAAGCATTAACTTGAATTACACATACGTGCCATTAGGAGTGCATCTAAGCATTTAACACTCATTGGTGTGTTTTTCTATATGTTAACCTAGACTTCCTTAACATATTTAACCTCATAAAGCTCAAATGCTTTTTTTTTAATATATATATATTTTTTATTTGAGCTGTCAAGTAAATAAACCCTGCTTCTCCCTTGCCTTTCCACAGAAACCAGTTGCCATCGTGCACAGGAGCAGGTAAACAGTTAAAACAGAAAAAAAAAGGCATTTTGTTTGCAATGGACAATTTCAATTTACTACTGTTTGAATTTATATTCCACATAGTTCTCCCTTAAATCTTTGTGAGGTTTCAGCTAATTGCTTGTAAAATTTCTCTTCCTGCCAAAGGCTGAAACCTGAGTTGTTTAAGTTTACCTGTGCTGAGCAACTAACTATGAAGGTGTCACGGAGTAAAAAAAAAACCAAACCACAGAGAAAAAAGATTTCAGTAATTTCCAGAGGCAAGTTGCTCTGCACTTTGACAGTAAACTGAATTGTTGCACACCTCCTCTAGCTAGTAGGGCAAAAAGAGAGGAGTTAACACCTTTAGTTTACCGAGCATTTCTTAAAAGAAAATCTGTTTCTGTTGTAACTTGATATGAAAGCCATGAAAGTCTTCAGACCCCTTTAGAAATGGAGAAGAAATTTGAAGACAGCACAGACTCTAAAGCAACATTATTCTTCAGAGGCTCTCCTTAATTTATCACAATTGGTGATTTTACCTCGCATAAATATTGCTTTAAAATCCTGAATTATTTTTTTTTGTAAACAGCAATAACTTTAAAAATAAAAAACCATTAGCTACTTCCTATATAGCATGTCCTTTTTATATCCAGATTATGTACCAAAATAAAACATGGTGAAGGGTCTAGAGAACCAGTCTTATGAGGAGACGCTGGGGGAAATAAGGTTGTTTAGTCTGGAGAAAAGGAGGCTCCACAGGAGGCTCTGTATCATTCTCTATGACTACCTGAAAGGAGGTTGTAGAGAGGTGGGGGTCAGTCTCTTCTCCTAAGTAACAAATGATACGATAAGAAGAAATAGCCTGAAGTTGCACCAGAGGAGGTTTAAACTGGATATTAGGATTTATTTTTTTTTTTTTTACCAAAAAGGTTATCAAGCACTGGAACAGGCTGCCCAGAAAAGTGGTTGAGTCACCATCTCTGGAGGTATTTAAAAGACATGCAGATGTGGGGCTTAGGAACATGGTTTAGTGGTGGACTTGGCAGTGTGAGGTTTATGGTTGGACTCAACAATCTTAAAGGTCTTTTCCAACTTAAACAATTCCATGAGTCTATTAAATTGTCTCATCACAAAATAACTTTTTCCTCCCTATCAAAAAGTCTTCACAAAAAGCCTATAAAGACTGCTTCACCCTATGTACATATTGAAGCTTACTGTGATGCAACCATAACTTCTATGAAAGAAGAGATAGATTTAGTCCAAAGAACCTGTTTTTCTAGCTCTATTGAAGATGAAGATGATGGCATATTATTACAACAGTAGAGTTTTAACTACTTCTAGTGTCCCTGCATCTAGATCTATAGTGTTAATTCATCAGCAGAGAGAAGCAAATAGGCACCAAATGTGTGTACATGTGCTTCATTGTTGTGTGACCCACAGGATAATCTAGTTCTGCTAATAGTCAATTAATTTAAAAAAAAATGGAGAGCGGGGTTTCGATGGCCTGGAATAAGATTATGGATTACTTTGGTGAGCTTGTTTGGGTTTTTTTATCATATCCTTTTTCATATCCTGGGGGGGGGGGGGACGACACCACCCAAAAACTGAAAACCAAACCAAATCTCACCCTCTTCTCTGTAGCTTGAAATAAAACTTGCCTGGACATGAGGTCATCACCTGACAGCCTGCATTTCATAGTTGGTGCCTGTTGTGCTATCTGCTCTATCTTTCAGCTACATAACCCAGTATTTATTGGTGCTGCAGCTTGCCAAGGTCTGAACTCCACAGAGTGACCATGTAAGGAGGGGTCAGGGAGAGAATGGAAAGATTTGTCAACTGAACATTTTGGGCTGTCAACCCTTTGTCAAGTGCTCAGACACAGTAGCTACAAGAGAAACATGTACTTGTATTTGAAGAGCTCAGTCATTTTTTAGTTTCACAGCTCATCTATTTTTCTGATAAGAAAACATCTTCTTCCTCCGGTACCAGTAATTTGAAGTGTGATAATAAACAAATATGTCTATTTTGAATTACTTATAAATGTATCTAGTTATAAGAAAAATAATATTACTTTTTTCACTAAGTTGTAAGTTCATGAAAATGTGAGACTGTTTTCAACTGCAAACTGTGTGTCTGCTGCTACAAAGATTACAGGCACGTTTCCATCGCCCTTTCATACACCACAATGCAAAGAAACATTGGAGAAAAATTTTCAACTTGTATAGTTCCATGTGGTGTCATGCCTGTGCAGAGAGCCAACAGCACATGGCAGCTGAAGATCTCTCCTGGAAGAGCACATGATTAAAATATGGCAGAAATGCAGAAGAATGCAGCTTTAAATTATTACAGTGATAAAAAAAAAATCACAAAATGTTAGGTTCTAATGTAACTTGCTGATTCTAAGTTTACAATGAGGAGTAATTTAAGACATGTTCATTTGTCCTGCTCTGAACTCTATATGGAGAGCCTTATTGCTTTAAGAAAGAACTCTTTCTTGCTAAATCACATTATTTCTATTATTTAGGGAATTACAATATTTGTACACTTTATACACATGTAATACAGAGGGATTTGCATAATATGAAAGGCATTAGTGCTTTGATTAGCAGAAGAACCTGCACAACTTCTCAAGTGTTAGTTTCTGGTTATTCTTTGCAAGTATTTCTGTCTCACACGTTAAAGCTTCCAGTGAACAGACAACTTTTATCCGGGCTACAGCTGCAGAAGTTGCCACTGCTTAAGGCTCTGTTAATCTCAGAAAGCCAATGTGTGAGGACATAAGATCTTCTTGACTCACAGGAGAAATCACTCTCTTTGTCATCTGCTGCCAGGACAGAAACGTCAGTGGTACTTTACACGCTCCTCAACTGGCTAAGTAGGGACGGAAATAAAACATTAAGTGCTTGTTTTTCCTGAACGTTGCATGGAGAGCAATACTATGTACTTACATGAGAACCGACACTGAGGGAACTGGGGCTGTTTAGCCTGAAGAAGAGGAGGCTGAGGGGAGACCTTATCACTCTCTACAAGTACCTGAAATGAGGTTGTAGAGAGATGGGGACTGACCTCTTCTCCCTAGTGACAAGTGACAGGACGAGAGGAAATGGACTCAAGTTAAGCCAGGGGAGGTTTAGGTTGGATATTAGGAAAATTTTTTTCACTGAAAGGGTTATCCAACATTGGAATAGGCTGCCCAGGGAGGTGGTGGATTTGCCATCCCTGAAGGTGTTTAAAAAAAGGGTAGACGTGGTACTTGGGGACATGGTTTAGAAGTGGTTTTGTCAGGTTAGGATAATGGTTGGACTCGATGATCTTAAAGGTCCCTTCCAACCTTAATGATTCTATGATTCTATATCCTTTAAATCTTAGTGCCTTAAAATCCTGAATTAATTTGTCAATGAGAACGTATTTTCACCCATGTGAGAAATCCTCCAATGATATTCCATAAAGACCCTTATCTTAGAAAAAATGGGCTTCCACTGCAGTCTGTACACGAGCTGCTTGAGCTGCCCAAGCTGCCCATGGTGGCAAGGACAACACAGCAACCTCAACCGCAGAGCTCCCTTTTTTCGGTCTCTAAAGATACCCCAGCTGAAGTAAACACTTCAGTAGTCTTGTAACATTTGGGTTCACCTCTTCTGGCAGAGACTAATAAGTGAGTAATATACATAGTTAAATTTCAGAGAGAAAAAGCACTGAAGTTTCACTGACTGGTGCTCACATTTGGTGTACAGGAAGGGGCTTAATTATGCAAAATGCTCTCATCATCATCTCAAAGACTTTGCAGAGCTTGAACCCTGATAATTCACAGTGGCACTATTTAGAATAACTTAAAAATCCTTTAACACAGGTTCACAGGGAAAGGTAGTATGCTGTTTAATGCATGGATATAGCTGTAAAAATAAAGTAGGGTATCTTCCAAGAATAAAACCCTGACTTTATAGTCCTGAACACAGGTTTTCTCCAGATCAGCATTTTAAAAGCTCCCGAAAACAAAACAAAAAACCAAGTAGTACTCCTCAAACTTCCCAAAAGAGAGTAAAGGCTTCAGTTCCTCCTTACTTTTGCTCAATGTCCTGTTAATCCATCACAGGTTGGAAGAATTAAACCTGTCACTTAGCTTCCCAATTAAAAAAAGAAAAAAAGACACAACCAAAACCAAAAAAGAGAAGTGCTCCATTATAGTATAAATCTCTTTTTTTTCAGTTTTTTTTTTGCCATGTTTTGACAATTTATAGCAGATTTCGGTGTTATAAGTTGCCTCAGAAAGAAAGAAAATAGCATCTAATACCTGTAAGCGAGCAAAACAGTTTTGCTACTTGGATGTTCATGTTGGTTTGTTGCAGTGCAACAGCGGAGTTTTGTATCCTGCTGGACTATCTCCCTCTCTATGGCAATTAATTAAAAAAAAATATTCATTTTAAGATCAGTGTGAAACCCTGATGCACTCCAACGGGTATAGTACTATAAGACTACAGTCAAGGTGGTGAGACGCTGGAACAGGTTGCCCAGAGAAGCTCTGCGTGTCCCATCCCTGGAGGTGTTCAGGGCCAGGCTGGATGGGGCTTTGAGCAACCTGGTCTAGTGGAAGGTGTCCCCGTCCATAGCAGAGGGTTGGAACTAGATGATCTTTAAGGTCCCTTCCAACCTAAACCATTCTATGATATGATCTGTGCAGGTACATCCCCTACTCCCCCCGACCCCATTTCTGACCCTGGCTGTATTCAGAGACTCCTGGAAACCAGGAAGAGCAGAGAGAGACCTCTGCACAGCACCACTTCTTGAACAAGGCGTTCAAGACCGCCATCACACCAGGCAGCCAAGGATATGACAGAATATTTAGGACAAAGCCAATTGCCTTACCTACTTTACTACAAGCTGTTTGATTTATAAATCACTAACATCTATAACTGAAGAAGGAAACATGCATCTCTGTGGCAAAAACAAAGAAATTTCTCTTATAAGGGTTCTTGCAATTCGAAATCTATTAGAACATTTAAATAATGTTATGATCAGCTTTCTATGAAACTGTTATTAAGTTAATATTATGATTTCAGTTTGTCAGTTCAACAAAATTACATATTGATACCTTGTTTTTCCATAGCAGCTTACCCTGCTGTGTTTATTTTGCTTGGTAACTGGATTTCAACTTTTAAATAAGTGTGCAAGTTGGAAAGAATGAATTCCATTAAGTAATCTTTTATAAATAAACAAAAGGGATCACAAGAAGAATTTTTCTGATGTCTTGAGATTGTCTGAAGTTGCAGTAAGCTCTTCAAAAGGCAGACAGAAAATAATATTATCTCAGTGAAACTTAATACTGAAATTGGAAAGAGAGAAAGGAATGTAAATTTTAAATCTCTACATTCCCCAATGCAGTAAGACAACGTTTATACTTATTTTCCTGGTTGAAACATCAGGTAGTCACAACAGAATTACAGTTTACTGCCACAAGTTTGTGTGTAAGAAAAGAAAAGGCAGGTGCTCCTGTTTTCCAGTGAAGAGACACTTTTTCTAAAACTGATACCTTTTCACAGTATCTGTGTTCTCCTAACAATATATTTGTTAACACTGCGAATAAGCGTTAACTGACAGGTTTAGTATTTTCTCTAGTCTTCTTCTGGAAATATTCATTAAGGCTCTGTGGGGGTGGGGGTGAAATCTTTAGGTGACATGGTTTTGTCATAAATAGGCAATTTCTTAATCCTCTGCATTCTAAACTAGTAGTTTCGTTCAAGATCTTTTTGATGAATGTATTTAGGACAGCCAGTTAAAGTTGATAAAAACTCCATAAATCAAATCATGTGTTTTTCCTTCAAAATTTCATTACCTTTATAGGACCAGAACCCGCCACTCTCATTTCCACCAAGTATGTAACTTACATCATGAGCAGTCTTATTGATATCATTAGTCTCATTTGCTTGACAGAGTAAGAAAATGAGTATATGACATAGCAGATTTTATTTTTTAGGACTGCAAATTTTATTTGCACTTGCTTTTACGACAAAACCATCTCAGAAACATGAGCTCCTGCTTCCAAAATAAAGGACGCCACTTTGCGAGCGCTGTAGCTTAACAGTTAAGACAAAGTACCAACAAATCTTTTTAGTCCCGTTAAAATAGCACTGCGCTCAATTCCTCACTGTATTAAAATCACTTTAGAAGGCAGTTGTTTAGCTTGTCATCCTGTCTACTGACCATATTTCTTTGTCTTTTCAAGAAAAAGACGAATAGCATTAAAATACTGTTACACAGGGAGGTTATAGAACATATTGCAAATGTTATTGAGTACAGAATACAAAAGAGGGCTGGGGGAAACAAATGCAACCTGCTTAACAGACTCATAACTCAGCTTCACTTGACTATTACTTGTAAAAATTCACCGTAACGTTTCTATACATTTAATTGACTTTTTGTAACATCTCACTAATTTTTTTTATTGTTCTTCGTGGTTTGATGTTTTTCAGCATATATCTGGCCAGGGTGACACCAGCAATGAGCACACCCTGAACTCTCCTCTTAACTACCAGCAAGGTCATTTCTTTAGCACTGCCACTCAATGCACTAGTCTATTCAGAAATTCAAAACATGGAAGGTGCAGCTGAATGTACAGTTAGACATAATTTAGTAAGATTTTTTCCTCTATAAAATTAGTACTGAAATCATATGTTTATTAAAATGTATTTTATAGCTCTTGAATGACATTTAAGGAAATTAAATATACTTAAAGATTGAATCGTGATGACTTACAATGTATAAATCATCTATTTTAATGTACTCAACAAAAGGAAGAAGGGTTACATTATACACAGCACTGCACTCAGCATGGGGCAAACCCCTCCAGGATCGTAATGGTTTGGACTGTGCCTGAACTGGAGAGCCTGGCAGTTTCCCAGTCTGCTGAGCATAACCCCCCCTACCACTATGCAAACATATCTGAATAGATAAGAGTCTCTTTTCCAAGATAATTAGAACTCACAGAAACCACCCAGGAATCTCCTTTGCTCCTAAGGTTAATGAGGAAACAAATGCGGGGGAGAAAAAATACAGACATATTGGGGCCAAATCTGCCCAGAGCTCCAACAAATGCCATGAGCGCATACCAAAAGAGAGGTAGCCTGTGGCATCTGAAAGACAATTATTTTGAGATGCTTATCTTCTTGGCAGCACAGAACAGCAACTGGTTAGTTTGTCACCCAAAAATTCCACTGGGTACGAGAAATCCTCAGATTTCTGAAGAAATACATCCTTTCTCAGAAACCTCTCTCAAGTTTTTTTAGAAACCTAGTAAAAACCAGAAACAAGTGGTAATTGCTATTACTAATTTAATTGCTGATGCCTATTAGAGGAAACTCAAAAGGAAATGTGCTGCTTTATCTCCAAATCCAAAACTCATGGGCACACTGGGTGAATAGCTTGACTCTGCTAAAAGAAGGACCTCCCTGCTTCCAGCTGGCCAAGGACAAGGCCATCCCATGTCCAGAGGGGATTCACAGCTCTGGATCCGCATAACGCTGATTTCTCCATTGTTGCAGATAAGTTACAATTTTCAGCATTGCTGCCAACCGCCAACCTGTTTTGATTTATCGTGAGAGGCCATTTAAACAGAAAATCAGTCTGCTAAAAGCCAGAAGCATGCAAGGTATAAAGGGCTTCAGCTTTGTCAGAGCTGATTTTCCACATGGAGGCAGGCTGGGTTACAAAAAACAGCTCAGCTGACAGCATAGTTCAAGTGTCAGTTAAGACAGGACATCAAACTATTTATTTTTTCGTTATTAAGAAGCTACTCAGACATGACTGAATAGATATTTGCTAGTAAAATTTGGTCATGGTTTTAAAGGATCTCTGTTACAATCATCAGGGTGGAGAACAAAGACTGAAAGTTATGATTATAGGAAAATTAGGATTAGCAAATAGAGCTGAATTAAGAAAGATACATATACTGAGGTTGATTGCTATATAACCCTATTATTATAAGAGACATGAAATGGATCTGGACTTAAACAAGAGTTCAGCATTAAGAGGAGAGCCTGGTCTTAGAGCTAACTGTTAGCTAGCATTTTCTCCGACACATTTTTGTATCACCTTTTTCAGAATATGAGACTGTTTACAAATCCTCTTACTTGGTATATACCTTTCAGTTATCAATTTGCAGTGTACCCTCAAATCTCATTACTGCTGATAAAGTCTTTTAAAATTTCTAAGTCTTAATTTGTCTACATATTTATATATAAAAATGTAATTTGGAGAAAACTGAATTTTCTGAGGATGTTTTCTATGAGACTGACTTCCTTCCTCCTCTATATCAAGCCCTATTACTTCAAGGTGGGCACATCTGTTATTAATTTAGCTAACAGGGACACTCAGAAAAGTTCACAGTAGCCATATGCCTGAATGAATGCTTTCATTTGGAAGTGGCCTTGTCTCAGCTTAAGACAGGTCTTTGGTGAGCATAGTTTATTTTTATATCTTTCATTAACAGGGCTCTGGTTGCAGAGATATCCTTGTCTGGACAGACTCTGACTCACTGAAAATGTCACTACAGACAGGTAGAGGCCCCAGGCAGAGATCAAGGTCCTGTTATCTTCAGCATTTCATAATCATACACTAAAGGATCCCTACTCCTACAAGAAACAGAAAAAAAAAAATCTTCAGGAATGAGAGGGTACAACAGATGGATGAAATGAGGAAAGAGGAGGCGGAGAAGAAAGGCAGTCAAAGTGGCAATAAAATAATTTCCCACTGAAATTGAAGTCTTGTGCAAAATTGAAGTTGACAACTGTTTCAGACTTTTTAACTAATTTATTTAGTTGCTCAGTCAATACAATCATTCATTTTTCCTCCCACTTGTTTTGAGAAGAAAGGATGTGGTATTTACTCCTTCCCTAACTACTATGATTTTTTATTTTTTTCTTACATCCTCTCTTTCTAGAGATATTAAGACCCAGTAAAATGTCAACGTTCCCTCCTACACAGAGAGTCTCTCTTCTCCAGGCACTCTTCTGCCTCTACTTTCCTCAGAACCCCAAATTCACCTTTCTAAAGAGATGTTTTCATGGTAGTTTTAAAACAATACAAGGCCAAACTGCTGGGAATAAAAAAAGTGCTATCCCTTCCTCACCCCTGTCCTGACAGGTCACTATTGCTGAATCAAACTGACCCAACTCAACCCATACCACATAAAAGCGGCTGCCAAGGCAAGAGCGGTGGGAGAGCCTTTGGAGGCAAATGTGTGACTATCTCCCTGTACAGCAGAGCAGCATTGGCTTAGATCCCTTTAGGCCAGCCATGAAAGTCCTGCTACTTTTTCTTTCTTGGTCCTTAATATCACAGTTTCTAAACCACCCCCTGCCCAAAAGCCCTTGTGGTGGTGGTGGTCTTTTCATCCTCTCTCGTTCCTCACAGTAGTCTGGTCACTGCCGGTTTTGTTGTGTCCACGAGCTCTCTGTGTGTTGTTCTTTAGTTCTTGCAGTACTGTTGCCTCTCAAAGTCATAGGACAATCGGGGTGCGAGGCATAGAGTGTGTAACGAAAGATAGGGAGATGATTAGTTTATGATTGATGTGACACTGAAAGGGAGCTGGAAAAAGTAACGTGAACAGAAACTGGGAGCACTGGCAAAACAGCAAGCTCAGAAAGTGGCTTTAGCAGCAGAACTGGCAATGGGCATAATCAAGAACAATTTTGGAGGTGTTGGGGGTAAACAGAAGGATGTTTAAGCAGTAGAGATGTGAAACAGTATAGACATGGAGGAGCGTGTCCAGGTCTTAGCGTGCAGGAAAGCACTGGTAGGACGAGAACACACAGGGGCACAGGGACAATGCAAAAACAAAGGGTTTTATTCTCCACAGTACAAGATAGCAGGAGGGAAGTTGCATAGAAGAAGAAAGAAGAAAAGCCCCGGTTTACCCATACTGTGGTTCAGTTAACAGGAACATCGGGAATTATTTTAATGATCTAACAAGTATTGGGGACAGACTGCTATAACGAGTTCTGAACTGTTTTTGCCAAGGGGAAAGTCTCTCCTCCTGCTCCAATCCTTCACAAATGCCTTCGGTAAGCAGAAAAGCTGCCCTTCTGCCTGGGATAACAAACCTGCATTCATTAGGTAAAACTCATACCACGTCATCCTGCTCCCTTGCTGCACAATTGCCTTCATCCTGATAAAAGTGCAGTCTTGCTAGAGGAATACAGCAGCCGTCAAACCTATTTTTGTCTCAGTCAAGCACAACTCCAAGAACCATTACCACATGGGGTTACCATTTCCTATCCCACAAGCTTCCGGAAAAACATATTTCAGGTCAAAACATTGTTTCACTAAAATCAAATCATTTCCTTCAGAAATCAGATCTTTATACTTGTTATATGACAGAAGACATTCAAAGTTGAAAGCCAGCTTGTTACAGCAAAAAGCTGTGTTTCAAGAAGGCAAAGGAAAAATGCTTTCCATAAGAGATTTTTTTAAAAAGTTAGAAAAATCAGGCATTCTACTCCCCTTGCCCCTCCATTATTTCTACTCTTCCTTCCAAGAAGTTCCCTAATAGCAAAATCTCCTGTTGCCTCTGACCCTTCCCTTCGAACACTGCCTACAGGCTCGTCCCTTCTTTGGAAACTATTACACTACAATAAATCAGCAGATCCTTTCCCTTATTTGCAGTTACAGGTGTTCCGGTTTTGCTGACACAGTACTTGTTTATGAGTATTTAAAATACTTACTTATGTCAATTCAGATTTTTTTAGTAATGATGAGGTATGGAATAAATATTTAGAATAATTACGTCTGAATCCTGGTCACCTTCCTGTGAAAACAACATTTTTTCTGCTCAGCAAAAAATTTGGCATTCTCCACTTAAAATACCAAAGTCTGCATTTGTCAGCCTGCAAGGGAGTGGAGCTGCTGATAAACTCTGACAGAGCATAGTCACTTCAGTCAAAAGAGGGTCTACCATTTTTTTTTGGTCAAAATCTTCATTGTGTGGTTGAAGAAAGTTTAATTCTGCAAAGCTGAATGAGGAACAGTAACAAAGACCTCACTCAATAACCAAAGAATTAGTCACAGTTCTAAGTTGCAGGCGTGATTTACAGTTCTGTTTTATGATGAGTACTGTTAGGCAGCTGTATTAATTGAGGTAGATTCTCCTTCGCCTCCAGTTATTAAATTAAGATAGCGTAGTTCAAACTAGAATTTGCCTGCCGAACTTTTATGGTTTGTACGTGATAACAATGGATCCTTCTAGCCTTATATACTATTAATCATATTGTTGGAGCTGCTCTTTGCTATCAGGTCTTGTCACCGCTGCTTCTAAGAAAAGATAATAGCTTCTATTTTCCACTAGCTGTCACAATGCGCCAAGTTTATCTCTGTATATTCCTATTGAAAACTAAGATTTACAGCTAGCACAAATTGAGACAGTTTAGTCTGCAACACTGCATTTCATGGTGGCTCTGAATATTTTTTTTGTCAGTTTGGTAAGCTAAAATTTATTGTGCAGCTGACAGCTTCAGTGAAAACTCTATTCTGGTATGTTGCATATATGTTAGTGCACCACCATAACGTTTCTGTAAGTTATATGTTGTAAGATTAATCTCACAGTAAAATAAATTTATATTAGTGACAAATAGGAACTGAAGTGACCATCTCTACCACTTCAGTTAAGAATTAGAAGGGGACATCCTCAAAAAAAGAAATGTTAGAAGGTACAAAAAATCTACAGCCACCAGCAGACAGAAATTCAACTGTAAACCACTTCAGTAAAGCAAAAAGTCATTTTGCATTCAATTCTGTTCATTGCTGTTGCTAATAACTGATGGTACAGATTATGGGATAAGGAAAGAGTCTTTTGATGTGCGATCCAGTGAAAATGGGTAGGAATATGGAGGGAACTGACTGACCCAATGAGGACACCCATTGTCTGTTACCACCTCTAGTGTAAGACTTCAATTAGCATTGAAATTAACCCTATATTTCGTTTGGGGCATCTATAGCATAAATCACATCACATTGTCACAGTGATTGTTTAAAAAATAGTCTGTGCGTGAAATCATTATTTAGCTTGTGCATTCACATCCCTAAAGCAGTATAGTCCGAACCCTTCTTAAAGCTGCTAGAAGCACAGGAGAAACAGGATCAATTGTTAACTACAGACATGTATTTCAAGCTGGAAACATTGCTTTAGGTCCAAGGATGAGGTCTACCACTAAAGCTACTCAAATCTTTCCATTCTAATAATCCTTTTACTTGCCTAATCATCCAAAACTTAAAATTTTTGAATGCAATTGCTCATAGTGCTGTTTGCTAAGCCCGATTCTTTTTCCTTCTGAAATTTGTGCCAAAACAGCTCCACTGCTTTGATAGTGAGAATTAGTGAAAAGAGAAGAGCCAGTGTGCTTTGCCTCCTTTTCTTGACACCAGAGCCGTGCAGAGAAGGAAAAGGAAGGGCAGAGAAGGACATTAGTCAAACACAGAAAACCAAGAAATAGTGAGTGAGGAAAGATGTCCAGGACAGCTTGGCAGAGAAATAGGTCTGGAGAGAATGACAGGCACCATGGAAAGACAGAGATGTTTTGGCAAAGGACATAAGAGAAAGCCATAGAAAAAGGACACGGTTAAGGTACTGAGAGCTGAATGAACAGGAGCAGATGTAAGCAATGAGGAAGTTATGGTGGCAGAAGCAGAAATCCTACTGAAGCCTACCCTGCTACACAATTGTAAATTAAACCAGGAGCCCCAACTTTTATTACTCCTTTCTCACAATGCCAAAAGTGCATTTCATCTTTTTTAATATTCAATTCTCATAATCAGGTTACTCCATTAGTTCAAATTGTACAGGTCTGTACTGCAAATCTTGATATTGACTTCTTCCTAGAAGTGATTACTTTATATGTATTATTTCACAGAATGGTAGGAGTTGGAAGGGACCTTTGGAGATCATCTAGTCCAATCCCCTGCCAAAGCAGATTCTCCTGGAGCAGGTTGGACAGGAACGCATCCAGGCAGGTTTTGAATATGTCCAGAGAAGGAGATTCCACAACTGCTCTGGCCAGCCTGTTCCAGTGCTCTGTCACCCTCAAAGTAAAGTAGTTTTTCCTCATGTTGAGATGGAGTTTCCTGTGTACCAGTTTGTGCCCATTGCCCCTTGTCCTGTCACTGGGCAACACTGAAAAAGAATCTGGCCCTGGTCCTTTTGACACCTTAGATATTTATAAGCATTGATGAGATCCCCTCTCAGTCTTCTCTTCTTCAGGCTAAACAGACCCAGTTGTCCCAGCTTTTCCTCATAAGAAAGGCACTCCAGTCCCTTGATCATCTTTGTAGCCCTCCACTGGCCTCTCTCCAGTAGTTCCTCATCCTTCTTGAACCAGGGAGCCCAGAACTGGACACAGTACTCCAGATGCGGCCTCACCAGGGCAGAGTAGAGGGGGAGAATGACCTCCCTCAACCTGCTGACCATGCTCTTTTTAATGCACGCCGGGATACCATTGGCCTTCTTGGCCACCAGGGCACATTGCTGACTCATGGTCAACTCGTCCACCAGGACTCCCAGATCCCTCTATGCAGAGCTGTTCTCCAGCAGGTCAACCCCTAACCTGTACTGGTGCATGGGGTTATTCCTCCCTAGGTGCAGGACTCTACATTTGCCCTTGTTGAACTTCATTAAGTTCCTCTCTGCTCAACTCTCCAGACTGTCCAGGTCTCACTGTATGGTGGCACTGCCTTCTGGTGTGTCAGCCAGTCCTCCCAGTTTTGCGTCACCAGCAAACTTGCTGATGATACACTCTGTCCCCTCATCCAGGTCATTGATGAATAAGTTGAATAACACTGTACTGACCCCTGGGGAATACTGCTGGTTACAGGCCTCCAACTAGACTCTGCACCACTGATCACAACCCTCTGAGCTCTGCCATTCAGCCAGTTCTCAATCCACCTCACTGGCCACTCATCTAACCCGCACTTCCTAAGCTTGCCTATGAGGATGTTATGCGATACAGTGTCAAAAGCCTTGCTAAAGTCAAGGCAGACAACGTCCACTGCTCTCGCTTCACCCACCCAGCCAGTCATGCCATCATAGAAGGCTATCAGATTAGTCAGACAGGACTTCCCTTTGGTGAATCCACATTGACCACTCCCAATAGCCTTCTTTTCCTCTACGTGCTTAGAGATTACATCCAGAATGAGCTGTTCCATCACCCTTCCAGGGATGAGGCTGACTAGCTATAGTTTTCTGGGTCCTCCTTCTTGCTCTTTTTGAAGACTGGTGTGTCCTCCAGTCCTCAGGTACCTTGCCTGTTCTCCATGACCTTTCAAAAATGATGGAAAGTGGCTTCACAATCTGCCAGCTCCCTCAGTATTCAGGGGTACATCTCATCAGGGCCCATGTTTGTGGATGTCATGTTTGCCTGAATGATCTCTAACCAGGTCCCCCTTGCTCAAAGGAGAGTCTTTCTTTCTCCAGGCTCTCCCTCTTACTTTCAGGGTCTGGAATTCCTGAGGGCCGGCCTGAGCAGTAAAGATTGAAACAAAGAGGACATTCAGTGACTCTGCCTTCTCTGCATCCTCCATCACCAGGGCACCCACCTCATTCAGCAGCGGGCCCACGTTTTCCCTAGTATTCTTTTTGCTACTGATGTACTTGAAGAAGCCCTTCCTGTTGTCCTTGACATCCCTTGCCAGATTTAATTCCAAGTGGGCCTTGGCCTTCCTTGTTGCATCCCTGCATACTCTGACAACATTCCTATATTCCTCCCAAATGGCCAGTCCCCTTTTTCCTCATTCAGTAAACTTCCTTCTTCAATTTGATTTTTTTCCAGAAGCTCCTTGCTTATCCATGCAAGTGGCCAGCCTCCTTTGCTTGATTTCTTACTCATAGGGATGCACCAATCTTGAGCCTCGAGGAAGTAAAATTATAAACTTCTAAGAAAGTTTATTATTTCAGAAACTCTATCCAAAACCGTACAAGTCTAGCACATTTTAAGAAGAGTCAACAGCTGGCAGGATAACATTGCTTGGGCAATTTTTATTATGTTCTTATCACACAGTTGCCTCTGCCTGCCCTCTACATCAGGCAGATACAAGCTATAGCTCCAAAGCTGTTTGGTGCACATGCCTCTGTAACAGCATTTATTGGGTCCCAGCTTGTTATCCAGGCTCTGCATTAACCCACCAGGAGCACACCCCTGAGCACTGCACCACCTCTAAATTCCTCTGACAGTCCTTTAATCTTTAAACAGCCCTTCATGTTTTCCGTGCACCAGCTACACCTACAAGCATTGAATGAGACCAGTACCTACAAGGCTGATTTACAAAAGCGACAACTACTGATACCTTATGATTAAAAAAGTTTTTCCTAACATATGAAACACTCTGAAAATAAGATCTCTTCCAATCTGAGCCCTCAATGTCAGATAAGTTCATAATATTAACCTTGCACCTCAGAGCCTCATGGATGAAATGTGGATAGTTTCTATATCTAATCACACACATTTTTCTCTCTCATACACACACTGTCTCCCATAATAGATCTGATTTAAGGATGAATTCATTAATACTTGTCACAATACCACAATTGATGACAGTGCCACACAGAAGTCTAGGCATACATTAACATGTTTGGGTTTTTTTATTGTAGGGTTGGAATAGCAAGTAGTTAATAATGCATGTGACCACACACTGAAAGATGAAGAGAAAAAAAATACCTTTCATAGAAAGCATTGAATAAGCCAGAAATAAGGAGAAGGAGAGGAAAGGAAAGGAGAACAAAATGATGGAAAGAAAGGAATGATCACACCATATAATAGGATACCAAGTTAGGGTTTCATAACCCTCTTGAACTCTGAAATTTGTTAGTTTTTGTGTATTTCACATTGTAGTCTTAATAGCTTTTTAAGAAGGGGTGTTAGTAGCTTGTTTTTAAGATATTGCGTAGCATTTAATACCTTCCATAAAAGTACTACATAGGAAATCTATCTAGAAAATTGAATATCTTTTAGCATGAGTGTTATCTTGTATTTCACCTAAGTACTGGGAGAATACTTCCTGTAAGAACAGGCACAATATCAATATTTTTCATAAGGACCATTATCATTATGTCAGAAATATTGTTTTCCTATTAAGTCTATTGCTGCATTTCATATTGATAAACTTTAAGATAGAGAAATAAAAGTATGCTTTAAAAGCACTGATAGCTAAGAAATTACAACACAAGAACAAGGCTGTAAATGTAAGATGCGCATTTGAAGGTATTTAGTGAAGCGTTATTAAACATGTGTCACAAACTAAAATGTTTGGAAAAAAGAACATTGGATATATACCCTTAATATTCTTCTCATTTCAACATGAGCTCCTCCAAAACATTTAAACACTAAATACTACTGTCCAGAGACTTATTCTGGAAGAGGGGAAGCAATGAATACATGAAAGCATAACAAGTTCATAAAATGGCTCTGTACTGACAGAAAACCTATTTCCAGTATCCCACAAATAACTCAAATTATGAAATAATTTATTATTTCAGCTGCAAGCAGGGAACATGCTAAGATGCATTTATAATAGGATGGGAAAAGGCATACAGCGAGTAGTATTTAGGTGCAATTAAATTTCATTTCAATAATAAATTATGTACCATTGTAAACCCAGTGCTTTATATAAATACCACTGATGACAGTAAGTTAGAAAGCATTTGTGTTTTATGTATATTACAGAAAGGAAGATAACGGTTTTCTCTATTGAAGTCAAGGGTAAAATTCAGGCAACCCATGTGAACGGCATGATGTTTTGATGTTTTGCTTATTAGAACTCAGGCTCTGCTATTTTTGGTTTGAGACACTGCTTGAGACTGGAGCCTATGTTGCTTACCTACTTCTAAGCTGTAACATTTCAACCCAGATATGTTTGAGTACACACGTAGCAGAGAAGAAAGGATTTGCTGCAATCATCTCTGACTTTATACACATATGGATATCAGAGTCAAGTACCCAAAAAACTCAGAAAAGAGGTTTTCAGAAATCAGTGAGGAGGCTAAATAATTGACTGGGGGTCAATTATTTAGCAAGTGCCACTGAGGACAGGTGCCATTTTCATCTCTTCAAAACTTCAGCCCAGGAGTAGAACTTGAGTGAAGGCATACAGCAGAGGTGAGTTGGAGAAAGCTCACATTAGAGGTGGAAGACACTACAGCAGAGAAAAGGTGATTGCCAGGGCTGGCTCCTGAACTTGCAATCTATTACTTAGTACGGTGATTTTTTGAACCACGAGGAATCACTGGAAGAAGAAATTTTGACAGTGCAGTTACCCAGCTTAGGCAGTTGCTCTTGTAACCTGGAGCATGCAGATTTGAAACTGAGATACTATTTTTCTTAATGAGTAACTGTCTAAAGAGACAAAACTCTAAACAAAATTACATGACGTGAGATACAGCTCTTGGGAAATCCAGCGCTAATAGCACTTACTGGCTCACATCTGCAGTAGTCTGTAATAGTTTGACTTTAGAAAGGACTTTTAAGGGAACCTCTGAAAGTGGACTAAATGCTAAGAAGAACAGACTAAAAAGTTGATAGAAAAAAAGCAGCATTAAATTATTCAACAGCTACATCCTACATATTTCCACAGCGCAATATAGTCCTGATTTAGGTATGTTCCCATGGGTCGCATCTGAATATATATACCCTGAAGTTATAGAGATGCTATGAAATGTATTATTTTCAAGAATTTAAGAATTAAAATCTGCCAGCAATTGTGTGTCCTGCATCTGATGGCCTCTTTAGAGATCAGTGAGATCCCAGTCTAGACTCTCACCCATCTGGTCCTCCACACCCACAGTGTTAGTGTTGAACAAAAAGCCTGCAAAGCAGACTTTTTTTTTTTTTTTAAATTAACCATTCATACTGTGTTTCAGTGTAGGAAAATCTAGAAGTATTTAGGATCTCAGGCTCTGTAGCCTGAAAGTTATGTCTTCATTGTAAGCCTTAGATAATGGGACAGAAAGAGCATTTGAGGCTACAAATGCAGACGTAGCCTTAACAGAGGTTTATTTAATGCCCAGAGCAGCGAGATAGCTCACCCATTAGCAGAGCTGAGAAGGTGTGGGCAAGAACATATGCTCCATCATCTCAAATAGACGATCAACTTGCCTTTTGATTAGCCACCATGCTGCCAGCAGTCATGTTTTCTCAGGCAGAGTGTGGCTCAAAGCTCTCAAGGAAGCAATTTTATCCACTCTCTTCCCTGAAAGGGCCAGTGCCTTTAAGGCATAATTAAGTCCTAAGTACATAATATTTAGTGACATTTAGTGAAGCATGTCATCTCTGGCAAACTGCCACTGTAGAAGAAACAGCAAACAGACAAATGTATTTGCATTGTTTTCAGTTGGTTTGTAATTTTTTGTAATTGTATTGTCAGCAAACGCGGAAGAAAGTATTAGATGAAATACCCTGGTTAACAGACTGAACTAATTATACTGATGCAGTGAAAAGAACTAATACATTTTGTAGTAAGCAGTATTTGGTGACAAAATAATCTCTTTAAAGCTACAAAATGCTTTATCTCTGCTATCAACACTTGTATTGTTTCCACCGCTCGTGAGTACAGAGCTCGACAAATAAAACAATCGTTACAAATTCAGAGCAACACCAGAGTGTCCTGCTCAGCTTTGGATAGAACAGTCCTTCCCTCAGCCCCACATGGCCTCACACACCCCTGCCCTCCACAAATTCATTCTAAAAATCAACTTTTCTCTTAGAACAGAAGGACATGGGCATTATTGGGCAAGAATGGACAAAAGTAGTGTGAACACCTTGGCTTGCGATCTCCTTGCTCCCATGTTACACCGTAGCAGCTGACAGGAATACTTGTTCACAATCTCCAGCAAGAGGAGAAAACCTAAACTCAGAAAACAAAAAGTACTGAGAGCAGAATGTGGCAGAATCTAACATTTTAATTTAAATGTTCTCCAATTCAAAGACAATAAAGGAGACCGTGGAAACCATCAAAAAGACATCATATTTAACCAGGAAATTCTGTTCAGGAAACAGATATTCCCCGTTAGAGATTACACAAATAATCAGGTCTCCTTTCCCCCCCTCCACTGTTTTTAAATGAAATCTAACAGGCATTAATGAAATAATATCCAGCTAAACACCCGAGGCTGCCCTTAACCCTCTAAGTCAGCCCTACTACACCCAAGAGCCTGCCTGGTAAAGAGAAGTTAGGTGCTTTGGCTGGACACGCAACTAAGACCCAACAACTACCTACAGTGCTTTCAAAATTTCTGCCTGAGCCAGCAGTCCTGCCCCTCTGCTTAAATTGCCAGAGAACAAAGCTTTCCATTAAGATGCTGGACTTTGTAATGGATACACTACAGCATAGGCTATATCGCTGCCTGCTAACTTTGCTAAGACAACAATAACCTTCAGTAAAGTTGGGGAGCAACATCATAAATTGACAAAGCAAGATTCAGAGCTCATCTGTTAATACAAGTCTTCTGCATTTAGTAATGACAACATCTTGTTACTAAATGCAAGTATTTGCCAAGCATTAAGTAATGTGCTTCATTGAAAGAACAGAAAAACAGTATTTCATCTCAATGACAGCAACCTCCAGCCTTACTGCACAAGCCATCCCCTGCAATATCAAGTTTAGATAAACTGAGACAACAAGAAGGTAAAATTGTGCTTAGTTTTACAATCCAAGGAAATTCACCATCAAGTCAGTCATAGCTCTGCTAGAAACTGCTTGCCCTGTTATGCAAGATGAAGACAATCTCTTCGCTCCAGAGGCCAGATATATGAACGCTGCAATTTTGCAGCTGTGTTTGTTGTGCATTCTTCTCCCTCGTGGCATTTGATTATTTAGGGTCTTTAAAATTGCACAAAAAGTTTCATCCACAAGAATTGTTACATTTTCTTTAGCTTGCTTTAAAACACTGAATTTTACTTTTATTTATTAAAAAAAGGCAACAGTAACTGTTAAACTGGTGAACTGAATTCAACTAACCTAGTCCAGCTAGATGTACTGGATTTTAAGACACTGTCTTTCAGGCTTCTGGTTCACCTGTTACGATCAAACACTGACAGTAATATGAGGTTCAATGCTAGTCTGACTTCTCTGCATTTATTTTTTATACTAAGCATGAAGCCACCATAACAGTAAAAAAAACCAAACTCATTTTTCAAGAGTATGTTTGCTGGCTTAATCACTGAGATATCATTTTCACCTCAGAATTAAGAATTGGCAGACATTCCCAGTGTGGAAAATAACAAGTAAAGAGGATCCTATAGCACAAGAAGTAAATACTGTTCTTCCACCTGTGCCAAACTGAAGATCGTAGATATTTTTCGTTGGACGAGTTTTGTGGGGTTTTTAAATGTTTGAAAAATCTCTGTTTTAAGCAAGATTTACTTTTGAGATATAGTTTAAAGGAGCTTCATTTACTCTGCCGAAGTCAGCACATTTTTCAATAGTAATATTTGCCATTGTTCCCCTCCACTCCAAAGAAAAGTATTTTTAATAGTGTTTGGCACTTGGAGCCATACTTTCGTTTTTGTCTGAAAGTGACCAAAAACCAGAAGAAATCAAGAGCGGTGCTCCAGCTGTTAAAAACACTTTCCATTCTTCATCAAACCTTCAACAGGGCTCAGAAAAAGAAAAAAAAATTAACATCGCATTACATGCTGTAGGCAGCTGCTAATTTGCAGTAAGACCAAATTTCAGCATAAACAATGCACTTATTGACATTCACCCCACCACAGAAACAAAAAAAAATTATATAAGTGGTTAACTACCTGTCACAGCTCACACTTCAGATAGAGAATATATGCAGAATATATGCCACCCGTCCATCTGGGGGAGAATTCAATGAGGAACCATTAAGATAAAGATATATATGCACCCATATCAAGAAAGGTTATGGGACCTGAAGCTCTGGACTGAGCATTTAGAGCAAGCATTTTTTTGTTTTACTCTACAGCTACTTATACAGCATCCCCAGATTTGCACTGATGAGGGCTTCCCATAGCCCTGCTATGGCACAGCAGCCCACGCTTCCACCTCTGCCAGGGCAAGGATGGCTGACACCATCCTGGAGTCTACATCTAATGCTGCAGCTGACCTCACAGTGTGCCTTCAAATCCCAAGAACATGCAACCTTGCTGTGGAAAAGGCAGTCGGAAGAAGACACTATCTCATTTGCAGGAAAGCACGGAACGGAAACAGCATGTGAAAGAGCATCTGAGTGCTGATAACAAGGGGGTTTGTTACAGATGGAGTGATTTTCCAGATAGGTTAAGTGCTAAGCTACACAAAGACACTGTAAAGAAAAAGTAGCCCAAATGCTCAAATTTTAGTTTCCCTTATCAAAGTGTGCCCCTAGCACTACAGAATCCCACTGGGACACACATGGACAGTTTCAGGGCTCACTAGGCTGTGTGTTACCAACATGCCACAAACTCTCATTTCAGTGCAGTATTAATGCACCTGTGAGCATCATGAAGTATGGAAATTGTTATTTCATTACTCGAGTGCTGTTCGTAACAGCATCTGGGAGTGTCTGCAGAAACCTCAAGGGCTGTGAACCATAAGTAAGATGCACAAAAAAAAAGCAGCATATTTTACAAGTAGGACAAAGTGCTATTAAAAATACCAGCTTAACAGTGACTGACACCTTAGAACTGTGTAACAGCTTTTTGTAACTACTAACTGTATTTTTTCAACCTAAGCAAGTTTGCTTTTAGATATGAGTGAAACTATATGGCACAAGTACAAAGAGTAAAGACTTGCTGAGAACACACGGTTGGTCCCTTCTGCATAACGAGCAGCATTTTCTGTCTCAAAGTGACAGTGCTTTGGGTACAACAAGGCTACTGGAATTTAAACCTATAAATTCACAGGTAGAAATTAGAACTACTTTGTGCCTAAAATAAATATCTAACTTGTTCTGTTAAAGACCAATCCAAACCAGCAAACATAATTTTGAAATACAGCAGTTGCTTAGACCACATAAATGAATGGAAAACAGATGCTGGAAGAGGTTTTAAGCATCAGGCTTGAACCTTATTTTAAAAAGTATTGGATAAAAGTACATATCTCTCTGCAATTTTGGTGACCAGGCATCGAACCTGATTCAGATATGGGGTGCAAAGCTCCTCTTGGGTGGCCTTGCAGCCTGCTCTCCAGCACAGCCTGCTAAAGTGGGGGGAAGCTGAACCTCAGTTTGACTGCTTCTGTTAGACAGACAGACATCTGTCCCCTTCTGGCAAAAGATCAAACAGAGAAAGTCTGAAACCTCATTTACGATGGGAAACAGCATGTTTATCACTCCTCTCTTCTGCTTAGCAATTGCAAGTCACAAGAAGTGTTGTTTTATTATATTATGAGGAAGCCTCTGAAGTCTTGATACTCTGCACTCCAGCTGCAAGGCAGGCAGAAAACCCACTGAACCCCAGTCAATCCACTCCAACAGAGAAAAGTCTTTTCTAATCCTTCAGTGCAGCACGTAGAGCTCCAAGGCATTGCATGAATGCTTCTGACTGTTGACATCTACAGAAAGGGAAGGAACAACTCAAAAGGAAGAGCTGAGGAAAACTGGGGCATGAAAGACAGTCCTCCTTCAGCTAAGGGATCAAAGTCCAGGTGATGGGAACCTCCAGTAAATGCTCCTCCACAGGCCTGTTGCTGGGAGCACAGCGCTCCCCTTTTCACCCCGAGTAGCTGTCATCACGGTCCCTGTGACACAATGAGACACAACAGCAAGCTTTTCTCTGAGAAAAGCAGCTCCCACACCCATCCTAACAAGTGGTACGTACACAATTAAATGAAAATTTATGACTGGCTCACTGGATGGGCCCCACAAGACTTGGTGCTTGGCCAAACAGGTCTCCAGACCCCACCACCAGCATTCCCATTGGGTTTGCCAAGTGGGTGTGTGAGGGAGGAATGCAGCCACCTCTCAGAACTAACCCAACCAGATGATGTTAACTCCCAACCCACAGCCGATATCTTTGCTTCAATATTTTGCAGTGAAGATTTGCAGTCTCTTGCTATCTCTTCTCCCTCTACTTTTTGGGATTCTGGAGCTTGAGAATTCCTCACTGTAAAAATATCATTTATATGAGATCACTTTAGTGCACTATCTATATCATATTCAGTTTAGACAGCAAGTTCTCTGGGGGCAGCAACTGTCTCTTATTCCACATTTCTGTATTGGCAGCACAACAGGCCTCATGCTTCCCAGGTCATAAAGCATTACTATTTTAACATCTCAGTGAAGCTAACATCAACAGGAGTTTTGCCACAAACCTTGGTTTAAAAAAAATTAAAAAATAAAAAATCAGGATGTTTTTCCTACTGTTCAAAACAAAACAAAACAAAAAAAAAGGACAGACAACAAATCCTGCTTTTCACATACATCTTCCAAACTAGAGGTCAAGAATTTCATTTACTACCCTTTGTCCTATCCAGGATAGAGGAGGTGCTGCTAAATTGATAGTGTGCACTAATTGCTTAGGAGAATTAGTGCACACCAGCGAATTAGGAGCAGTGAATGCTGTAGTTGTGTGATTCATGTCTAATAGCTTTAGATTATACCATTTGGTATTAATTTCCTTCTCCTGTTGTTTTATGTGTTTTGTCACAGTTGGCATTTACTTCTGTGATACTCGACTTCACGGTTCAATACAAATGAAAAAGTTACAGTGATGCTGAAAACATTGCTCTAATATGTTAATGGTTCAGGATATATTTGCATTTTTCTTCCACCTTTGCTTGCAGTGCTGCAGTTTTCCCTGCAGTATTTATTATTTCTGGTGACTCAAAGTGCTGGAATTACTAGACCTTGTTCTAACCTTCCGCTTTTGTACCTTGAAGTACTTTCCTCCTTCCTGATGCAATCCGGAACTCAAAGGTCAGCTATGCATATTACATTGCAAGGCTTCTGGTGTTTCCTTCCTTTGAAGGTGTAGGTTAAAAGAAAACAAAAACCTAAGCCACAATGACAGTTCAAATACAGAACTTTTCTTTTACTTTCCCTTGGCTCACATGGCTTGCCAGTCTGAAAGAAGCACAGCCAACATCATTAAAATAAGCAGTTTAAAATCTTTCAAAGCAAGAAATGGGCAGACTAGTTTGCAGGTGCCACAAACAAACTAAAGCCTTTGCCCCACACAGTCTTTAATCTTCACCTAACATCCAACTACAGCGCGAGCAATAACAGAATTTCTCTGCTATTCAAGTCTAAACAGCATTATACACTTTCATCATAACATAACAATATTAGTCCTTTTTATTTTAGTTATAAAATGGCAACAAAGCAGTAGGAAAGTGAATCCTCAGAAGAACTGTGAGTGCATACAAGCACTAAAACATGATGGTTCATAAACAGTTTCCATCATGTTCCCCTTTGCCAAATCAATAACTTGATTACAGAATAATCTCCAGTTTTTCAAGGCTCATGCTCCATCATTAGTTAGAGCACTAATAAAAGACTTACTCTAGTTTTAGCCAGGTTTCCAGGGAAAACCAAAATTCCAGCATAAGTCGTGCTCTGAATTCAGTGAAAAGTTTATCAGAAATGGTCCTGTAAAAAAACACTGTTTGTACCTCAACTTGTCACATCCTAAACTTTGCTCTCCTCATGTCTAAGCAGCCGCCCATGCCCAGGTGGCTTTCTTCAGCACCATGCACAACTGCAAATACTCTGCCAAGCTGCCTCACACCGTTATGATGCTCCTGCACCCGGTGAGACAACCGTAGCTAAGTAAGTTAAGAGATGCACAGAAGGGATTTTAATACTTACTCCTTGAATAAATGCTTTGCAGGTTCACCCAAGCCTTCTGTAAGATACAGGTGTTCTATCTACCTGTGACTTTTTGAAGCCAAGAGACTTAAGTCAAAAGATACCCCAGAAGGGCACTACATTGTCACTGGATCAGAGGATCATCAGCAGGGTGGACTTCCGAGAAGGAAGGTCAGCCTCGCTTGCTGCTCGAAGCAAGTGCATTTCAGTGGAGAATGCATTTGTGCCCAGCACTGACAGAAGGGCAATCCTCTGAGTGCCAGTAGATTCATCCTACTGTTTTTAAATCAAGTATATTGTTTATACCCTTTCCTCATACCTCACCCAGAAAATCCTGGCTCATTTCAAAATTGTAGAGTACATCTTCCTAATTTTCAGTATGTCTTAAACACACATATTTATATCAAAACTACATTCTTGGGGTTCCTTCCCCAATTCACTGTCAACTGATTAACGTTCACTGCCACCTAATCTATTTGTTTCCAGATATTGCGTACCTAAATCCACTGCTCTTGGCTTGTGTATGTCCCCCTCCTGCATTTTTCTATATTCCATTGCACCTACCACTTCTGAAGAGTGATTACTTAATTGTGAAGTAAAAGATGATTATTTAATCTTACAGCTAGGGGGAACAGACTTACTCGGTCACAGATTAATAAGTACCCTGACTTTTACAGTTTGCAATTCAATTCACGTTAAATATGTTTTGTCATCTTCTGTAGTAAGGTCCTGAACCCTGGAAGGAAGATAGATTACTCTGAGAATTTGTTAATGCCACTGACATATTTTGATTCTCCCCTCACCCCCTTCAGTGGCTTACTTAAGATTTTAATCTTCTGCACTATAGTAATTTGGTTTGGGTTTGTTATTTGGNAGTGTCTCAGTGTTATAATCCTCATATTTAAAGGCTGTAGACACAAATCCTTAAGGAAATTGGAAACATCTACAGTTCATTCCTGTCATAATCGGTAATTTTCTGGTTTCTCCTGTATACCTTTGAATTATCAGAATGAGAACGTTGTTATTCACTAGAGGTTGAACTTTAAATAGAGTTAAATAACTCTGTTTCCTCACAGTGAAGAGAGATGAAAGCAGAAGCATCTGACCATTTAAGGTAATAGTTTCAAAACTAGTATAACCTCTAGAAGCACTTATTGCCATCCTATTTCCAAATCCATACTCCCCAAATATTATTTGAAGCCCTTCACTGCGGATGGAAAGGGGTTTCTAAATACATGACAATTAGCCAGATGAGGCGAGTCAAAGGACTTCAGCTGCCTTCAATGGGTTGCACACTGGAAGCCAATGGCTTCAACTATATAACCCTCTTTCATCCTATTTAATTTCCACACAACACCTGGCACCACAGGCTAGCCTAGGACAAGTCTTGCTTTTTTAAGCCTCCTTAAAACATGAAATTTGTCACTCAGAAAAGATACAGGTAGACACTAGGATGTATTGGACCACTTCTCCAAGCAGCCACCCCTACAGAAGCACAGCTACCCGCCAGCTTGCGGCGGAGCCATCGCTTTCCTCGCGCTTCTGGCCACTGAACCCCTGGCGGTGCTACACATCTGAAAGGAAACCAGAATTTTGCCAGATATATTTTCTTCTTTTTCCTTGTTTAAATACAGTGATAACCAATTCATCTTCGAATTCAGCCATCCAGCGGCTAGCTTTTCTTCATACGCATTTGGAAGTTTCTGTAGATCGTCAATCTAATGTGTTTAGCTGTCCCTGGTGGCTTTGTGGGTGGTGAAGTATTTCAACGCTGCTGTTAAATAATACCCTTTTCCTCAAAGTAAGCTAAAATTTTGGTATGTAGGGTGAAGCCTTAGGTACAAGTGCTTCAGGTTAAGTAAATGAGCTCTAACCTTGGGGAAAAACCACTAGACTGACCAGAAGTGAAATTTGTGCTTTGACTTACATGCAGTGCATTATATCCTTTACTGGCTCGTGTAAATAGCTACCTGAGGAACTGGTAAACTGTAAAATAGCACCTCAGTTGACTTTGTCAGTTTTCAGAATTAGGCTGCCAATTTGACTTTTTCTGAGCAAACAGATTGTAGGCTGCTGATTTAAAGGCTCATTGTTAAGAGTTTGGGAGGAAATCTGTATATGATGAAAAAAAAAACCCACCAAGTTTTGAGTGTAAAACTTATCTGAAGTGCTTTTGCAAGCTAACCGGTTGTCTGGGCTTTTTCAGAGCATCTTGTTCTTTTTATTGTTAGATATTCAGTTACACCAATGCGACCACCCAAGTACAGGCAAACAAGGATACACAAGGCATACCATCAGGTTGTGACAGGCACACACATCTGGTACACCTAACCTGTAATTGGCAACATATAGGAGATTCATGTATTCAGTAAAAGCACTGCAACTCTGTTTTCCAGTGCTTGGAAGACTTAATTACTCCTTAAATACTTTGGCACAAATGCAACACCATAGCATTGCACTCCTGTTGCTTTCTTGAACGCATATCCTGCTATTCACTACTGCCTCGTTATCCTCCCCTCTCTGGGTTTTGAGATGAGAGTCATGGTCCCTCAGACCTTTACTAGATGGCATTTCTCACCCTGTTGTAAACAAAGCCTAGAGCTTGGCCATGCCCAAGAGATCCATGCTCAAATAATCACTTAGTTTTCTAAACAACAGGAATCGTCACGTGTGTCTTTCTCCCAACACAATCTTAGAAGTCAAGTGGGGTAGATTCCAGTATTTTAAGTTTTACACCCATAGGAGTACTACAAGGAAAGCAAAGAAATTTCTTTAAAGTATGCTCAAGCTCAGGGGTCAAAAAAAAAAAAAGAGCCCAAAAGTCAGTTTTCAGAATTGCTGAGAACAGCACCCTGGAAAGAAATCATCTGTTGTAATGTTCAAACACCAGGTACTAACACAACAATTATTGTTTTTGGGGGGGGGGCGGGGGGAAGGTTATGTACGTTCATCTTTTGTGCATCCAGATGACAGTTCTTGTTTAGCTTTCAAGGTTCCATACAATTAAGCTCTTTTTAAATTATAAACCATTGATCATTACTTGATTACCCATTACCATGTAAGTGAATTAGGAAAACAACACTAAGCATTTAATAAAACATAAAATAGATTAGCAATTAACTTCACAATTGTTCTATTGACTTGTTTTCAGCAAGCTTTCTCAAGAGTTTTAAAAAAATAACCGTATAACGCTGCTGTTTATAGTATACATATTGGTTTTTAAAAACAGGATAATATTTCATTATTTTATTATATAGAAGGAACATGAAATTTATCATTAACAGTATAAAAATATAATGGTAAAATGGATTGAATGCACAATTTTGTGGTTATGTTTGAATACTCAAAACCTGGACTAGTACTGCTCATTACATTTGCCAGTAACTATAATACATAGCTATGAGAGGAGCAAGTACCATCAGTCATGCCAAGGATTGCACAAGTAGACTAAATCTGTAAAACATGCAATTCTTGTGCAATACTTCTAACTTCCATCAAAAATTAAACACAGCATATGAAGCTATTCTGTAACATGCTTCTCATCTCTTATTATTAAAAACATTAAACCATTGAAGAAGTTCAATGCTTACATGTTTACTGTGCAGAGTAAATGAGCCTACACATGCCTCTGGTATCCCATAAATTCACTATATAAGACCTTTAAAGGTTGAAAACAGGCATTCAAATCTGAAAGAATTATACACAGCAATATCAGTTAGATATATTCACTCTACTACATAAAGTGCGTTAGAAATAATATTTTATAATCCCTGCATTACACCAGTAGGTATTTTCCACATTTGTCTGTGTGTTCAGTGTTGTAAGTACCATGTAACCCTTTTTTACTTAAAAAGGAGGAGGGAATCCTTGTTTTATGAGCTGTGATTTTCTATATATTAGTTCACTTAGTTGTATAATTCTGTTTGTAAAACTATGGTTTAAACCTAAGGCTACCAACTCACCCAAAAAAGCATGCATCAAATAAATCCCACTATCACTGCTTAATTACTTGATCAAACTTGATAAATACTGGAAGGCAGACAGAAGCCTGAACTCCCTCATGCAATTTTCCTCTGTCAAATTTTTCTTATGCCACTGTCATAGGCTGTAGTGACAAACCATGGATAACATCACTAAACACGCCATGCTCTTACAGGGACCTTCCTACTTTTATGTTTTCAGCTGCCTTTACCCATTTATTACTGTTATGCAGGGAAGGAAAATATGGGCGTCTACCTTAACAACCACAATAAATAAAAAAAAACACAGGGGCAGTGAAAAAAAAATCTTGGCTTAAACCTTGGTCCCACTGGAGGCAGGAGTAAGACTTTCACTTACTGTGCAATGTCAGGTTCTTACCCCATTATCCTTGTTCCCACTATACAAGAGCAGATGTCAATAGCAGGTTTGGATGATTCCCAGGACAAGCCACAACAGGGACATGAGCTGAATGACAGTATGTCTGCCTCAAGTAAATGCAAACAAGGGAAAGGGAAAACATCTGGGGGAGGAGCAGTTCTTCCACATGATCAGCAGAAGGTCTCTGCAAGGGGAGGAAAGAGGCAGTACGCGGTTTATCATGTGGAGGAGAAATTGCACAGTATAGAGCAAGCTACACTGCTTACCATACTATCTGCCGACCAAACCATTGGAAGTGCCGAACTGGGGCAGTGAATTTGCCATCCATCAGACAAAGGTTCCTCTTTCTCCTGTGCAGCCACAGGCAGCAGCAAGCACACACAGTGAGCAGACCAGCCTCACCAGCATCCTCGCGTGCCCTGGGAGCAGATGCTGAGTGCAGCTCCTCACTACCCACTCCTGCTGGGCAGTGGTTCAAAAAATACAGGCTTGTCCTCTTTTTATGGAGGTTAGCCAGCCTTGTACTCATCCTCTCAAGCAAAGCTCCTCCTTCAGCTTTCTGTCTCAGATATCTAGGTGGAAATGACCTAGCAGAGGGCATACTGCACCACATTTAGGTTCTCTTGGCTCAGTTTAGCTGTTGTTGTAAAGAACACACGAAACACCAGCTCATATCAGTCATTGCCATATGACCAGACCCCTCCTAACCCTGCTCACACAAACTGCCTTTAGTGTACTCATCTCTATGGCTAAGGCACAAGAAAGTTTATTCTAGATTTTTGTTGTTTGCTGCTTAAGTTACAGACACGTATGCTGTTTCTTTGCTAAGTTGCATGCTACCATATTTGAGCAAGAGGGCTATAACTCATGTTTGTGCCACCAAGGTCTGAGATGACCTCTTTATTTCCACAAAAACATTTACATCTGTCATGGGAAAGTACCACATTTCACTGAAGTCACCTCCACCACTTCTGGCTTTCACTTCAGCGTAGTCAGAAAGATGAAGTGAACACTGAATCTTTGACACTTGTGACCAAGATAAATTCAACCATATATGCGTCCTCCCTTTTCCTCTAGTAACCACATCTGTAAGTTTACATCTTGGATCCTTTCTCAGGATGTTATAGCCCCATGAAGTCAATGCTGAGCAAGCAAGAGTGACTTCTCCAGATTCTCCGATATGGTGGGATCCTGCTTCCCACTCAGTTAAGTGCATTTGCTGGGAATGAGGAAACTATGTTACAGGACAGTGTAAAGTATTTCTCTATGGTCATGTAATTTCACTTCAGCCCAATTTAGCATACAAGTGCAGCTCGATATTACCAAAGGGCAAATAACAGAGAATATATTGTCCCTAAGATGAGGGCGTTCATAATCATCTTTTAGTAAAGTACCTTTTAGTGGAACAAAACAGCCAGTTGAGCAATTCCCACTTGCAAAGGGTGAGTCAAAAAAGAATTATGAAAACTGAGGTAAATAAGTGGTCTAGGCATTATGCATTGTAGTTTATTGAAGCAATTAGACAACATACGCACACTTGCAAATCTATAGGTAACTTAGGAAGGAGTAAAACATGAAAACAAAAGGTTCATAAATAAAATAATAAAAAAAAACAAAGCGTGGTTAGTCTGATGATTAGGACTCCTGTTTAACCAATTAGAAAAATACAAAAATAAGTTTCAAAGAAAATTAATTTGAAAAATATCAAAGAGAAAAAAAAAGACATTTAAGAGGGGAGGCATATCTAAACAGGGATCCACACTATTATATATTATTATTGGACCATGGTTTAAACCTGATTTAGAGTCCTCCCTTCCTATAGGACTCCTAGCATTACTAGAAATACAAATTAGGAAGCCTATCTCCTTTACAAGTCCATGGAATAAGATGTCCATAATACCCTCTGTTCCAGTGTGCTTAAACTAATGGGATTATTTATTTATCATTGATTTTGAGTGAATAGTGAACAAGCAGGTTTAAAAAGTAAGCCTTGATGGACAAACCCGAATGCCATTTCAGTAAACTTTTATTGTGTCTCACAAAGCCTAACAGAAAAATTTATTTCCTTTTAGTTTGAAATCATCACATTATTTTTTATAAACACTGAAATGAGATGATTCAGTCAACAGTAGAAAAGTAATCTTCCTTTCCTCTATTCTACTTTTTTCTTTACTCCCATGGTAGATGAGAGAATAAATATCTTTTAGAGAGTAAGTGTTTAAAACTGATCTTATCTTTTACCTCCGGTCACAGCACATGAAGATACATTGCCTTTTTCTTCTATTTGCAAAGGATTTCTTGCTACAAGGACATGGTCACTACTGTTCATAGGAGTAATTATTATCAAAGGAATAACGTGTAATGATTATAAAGTGTGAACATGCAGGCCGGGGCTATCAACATTTGTCCTTGCTCTTAAACTTGTCTTTGTTAATAATAAAATAAATTATCCAAATTGATTCATAATAAAGACAATCTTCCCCACAGGATAAGAATCAAGATGGTTGGTTTCCTTCCCTTTATTCTGCTAGCGCAAAAGAAATCTTCTTTTTCAACTGGGCTATTTACTAATTATGAGCAATTAATCATTAGTCAGAGTTTATACTATGGGATTTTGAAATATTATAATTAGGAAAAACTGAGCATAACATTTAATTGTTTGGATATATTTTTCTGTACTTGCCAGTGTCCTCTGTAGTCACTTGGTTTTGAATTGGAGGCAATTCAAAGAGAGGAGCAACAGCAACTAATGCCAGGCTCAGGTCAGGTCCAATTTCTTTTTAAAGATGTTGGATAAGCACATTTTATTCCAAACCAAAAATATGTTTAGGCTGGAACAGAACCAGAATGACAGTCTGGGAGAGCTATTTCACAGTTTAAGAACCCTATTCATCAATAACTGATGAAGAAACACTTAAAAAGGGGATTTTTGGCACCAGATGAAGCGATTAGAACAGAGCGCAATGAACATTCACTGGATAAGTTTACGTTATGATGACATTAATCAATGTGGGGTATTTAGCATGCCCTTAAAAATACAGGACTCGAGAGGAACAGCACAGATTAGTGAGGTGAATTTCAGAAGGTTTGGAGGTTCAGGTTAGATAAGCATCCTGAGACTGACTGTTTAAGAGTAATCAGTCAGACTCAAAAAACCTGCATGAGTCGAACCTGTTACAAGTCATTCAGCAATAGGGTTTTTTAGATTGCAATTGGAGCTGCAATTATTTTTTCCAGGAGCTTAGTAGCATGAAGTGGGCTGAACAGTGCACCAAAAGCCTACCAACAAGAGCAGCATTCCTGTTGCTCTTGTATTGCACTCACCTAGGATCGGGAAGCAAAGCAAGAGGAGCGCTCAGCATTTCAGAAATTACACCACAATCCTACTTTAGGAGGTTCAGCTCCCTGGCCAAAACGCAGCACCTTGTCAGACAAGCAGATTAAATTATAGAAAAGAACGTACAAATAAGCTGCAACATGATTTCAGTTCACCAGATGGTGGTATTAAGGTATTGCAAAAAGTGCTAAAGCAGTGTATGAGCAATGTTTATTGTTTGCCCCAATATGTTTCTTTAAAAGCACTGGATGTATCAGGAATATGAAGTGCTCCATTTTTTGCTCCCTTAGTGAAAATCATTTTCCAAAATCTGCTGCATATAGCAGGAATCATCAGCTTTTAAGGCAGCATGCCATATGGCATTCCCAAATTAGAGATTAACTGGAGAAAAATCCCGTGGAGCCTAGGGGATACTCTCTCTCAAGGAGAGAAGATGCTTCCAGTCATGTTTTCAGGGGAATTTGTCTCTTACCAGATACTGTGACTCCAACTGAAACTCCTGTGCAGGCCTTTCTGTGCTCCATTCCGTCTCCCCATAACCCACCCTCGGGACACACGTGCTGGTCTGCATGACACCCCACAGACAAATATTCTAACAGGTTAACTGCGTAGCTTGTCTTTTTTATTATTGTTCTACCCAATGTACAGAGATATTCATATTTTACATTTCATACAGTACACTACCTAGGTATGAAATGAAGGGTCAATTTAAAAGTTATATTACAGAAGAAGCTTCTTTGCTACTCTGTAACGGTGTCCTACTCCCATATAATTTTACAACTTGAGTCATGCAAGACAGAATTGGACTCCATTCTGTGAAAGGACCGCCGTTCTATGAAAGAAAACGTTCCTGAGATTGAAGAGCAACAAAAAAAGATATTTGAGAAGATACTGACTGAGACCTGGGAAGCCTCATTTACTTCCAAATTTTCTATACAAGTAGGATTAATCTCTTTCTACGCCCACTCATNAGAGCCACCTAAACACCAAATAGAGCGATGAGACTTTTTTCAGAAGTGGTGAAAATTTCAGTTACTGTGAGCACAGCACGGGAAGAACAGTGTGCATTTCATGGCACAAGTCTTGATGACATCTGAATCCAACACACGGCTAACTGGTAGTCACTGAATCCCAGGGGAGAGTACTTAATCTTCCAAGTCTAGGTCTTAATTGCTAAACCACGTGGGACAGCAAACTCAACAGCATCAGCACAATGTACTGTGCCAATAAAACACCAGTAAGAGGAAACTCATTTTATATGTGAACCATAAAAAAAAAAACACAAACCAAAACCTGATCACTGGGGAAGGCAGTCAGACAGGAGGAAAAAAAAAAAAGAGAAAATATTATGGTATCGTTTCTATTTCGTATCACATAAACATGTAACTGGTTCAGCAATTACTCAGCAATTGCCAGACAAAGGCAGGCTTTATGTTTTCTTGAAGAAAACACAGGGTAATTATGCCAAGTTGCCTGAGACAGTACTGTAGCTTGTAACGATTGGGTTTTATAATAATGAATCATCACAGAGGATAGCACTAATCAGCCACAATACCAAATGTAGAAGCTATTATTCATGCAGTCCTTATACTTATTACGGTGTCAATAGATTTCCTACATAGTTTCCATACTATCATTAAAAACCTGTGTGTATATACATATTTATGCACTCAGCCCACCAGGTCTTCTGACTGGATCTGGTTCACAATTAACTTTTTTTTTTCCCCAAGCTTACCAGATCTTCATCAAGAAAGAATACAGGCAAAGTCTATTAAAAATATAGGTCTTTAAAAATATAGGTCTTTATGCTTTGAAAGCCCAAGATCTGAAAGAGGCAGGCAGACACAAAGGCATTTTTCAAAGGACTAAGAGCTGGATTGGGCTCCAGTCTAGAAAGTACAAAGGCTGCATATATTATATAAGATTGCTCTCATTACAGAAGGCACCATAAATCTTGAAGAAGTACAGATAACTACAGAGAATCAAAGGACTGAAGAGGAGGAATTCCTGCTAATGTACTTGTACTCTGAAGAGTGACTTTGTTTAAAGGGCAAAGCCACATTCCATCATCTCCAAATCTCAACAGTGTAGTCAAAATTGCTCCAGGAGAAGGAAAGCAGTTCTATTTATTGCTCTTTCAAACTCCCCAAGAAACTTGGAATTCAAGCTGGTTAGTTCTGACTTGCAAAAAATCTTTGTAAGCGTGGATAAAAAGCACATGAAGTCATACCACATTTATGCACCTTTTAAACCTGCTGTCTTGGGAACCACACAGAGGATGGAACAGGCAAGGATTTGAAGAGCGTACGGAGCAGCTGGCCTTCCTTCAAACCCAACCATGACTTTCAGACTTTCACGATTGACACCTGGGCCACAAGACCCAGTATGTACTTTTTCACACCTGGGTCAGATTCACAGGACAAGTGCATGTAACATCTTACTGTTTAAAATGATGTAAGAAACTGCGAGCCTGCAAACATACAGCGATCAGAAACACTGAGTAACATGATGCCACTTCTAGGTAGTCGCTTTAAAATACAAACCCCACAGTTTAAGGGTTCCTTTTATTCTTTCTTCATCTGAGCTCGATGAAGTTTGGCATGGCTGGCTGTAAACACTCACTAATGTTTCCACATAATAGTAAGATAGTAGATAAGACTAAGCATAAAGTGTTAGGGTTCGCAGTTTTACCTTAACCTCTTGAATGGCACTTTCCTAAACTGGGCATGCTGCATAATCCTCTACCTTTGATTGAGACTTAACAACCGCTTTAAAAGAAAGGATTCTGTTTTATGTTTTACGATGTGCAAGGTTGATTATAGTAGGCTATGAATTGTTAGGTGTCTGTCCTCAGTTATATGCTCAAATGTTTAAACATTGAGACAGATTTTTGAACTCTTCCATAAGTAGTTCATGTTAATAAATCCAGATGAAAGCCCCAGCTTCCTCTATTCAAATAGGATGATTACACACTGTCTGAATTTGTATGAACTAATAAGACATACATTTCTGAAATATTAACCGTTATTCCATCATGTTCTGGGATTTTAAGGGTATTTCAGTCTCCCTGTTCAACTGCATGAAAGCTGATGAAGTCCTCCCTCTGCATGCATTTATCTACCCACATGCCTTGCACTAACTGCAAAAAGGGAAACCTTCACTTTCTGAGGAAGGCTGCACAGATCTTTTTACACCATCCAGCTCCAGCTCGTTGTCAGGACTAAACCAGCCTGTCACAACTGGGACGAGCTGCGTGGTCACTCGCAGCCTGAGCCAGCCTGCAGATGACAGCAGTGCCCAACAAGTTACAGCACAGTGTCCTGCGGGATCCTGTCGCTTACAGCAAATCACCAGGGGGACACTTGGAGAGGTTTGCTTTAGAGAGCTATATGCTTATTTCCTATAGGCAATTAAAGCTGCAGAACAGCTGAAAAGTTTTTCTCCTGATCTACTGTTTCAGTGGCACTGCAGTGCCTCATGTAACATTACCGTTACATGTTTTAAGCCAATCCATCATTCTGAACATTTAGTGTTTATAGGAGTGGTGTACTTTGGGACAGGCATCTTTTTAATTCACGTGCACATACTCCCATAGCACAGCAACACTCCTGCACTGAATCATGTTATTTTAGGTCCATGAAGATGAATTGGTTACTGTTCTTATGCCATTTGGCATGCCCAGTTTAACTCTGGGGTTTTTGCTTCATATGATGTGGAACCTACATCCTTTTGTTTCTGGTTCTGGGACTCCTGTTATTTAGTTCATGGCTCTACTTTTGGTAGACTTTTAGATAGACTGATAATAAAAAAAAAAAATTATTTTAGTTTTTTGAACATTTTATTGGAAGCAGTGTGACAGTGCTTAGCCTATCACATAATCACGGAATTTTTGGAGTTGGAAGTGACCTCAAGAGATCATCTAGTCCAACTCCCCTGCTAAAGCAGGACTGCCTAGAGCACATTACTCAGGACTGCATCCAGGTGGGTCTTGAAAGTCTCCAGAGAAGGGGACTCCACGACCTCCCTGGGCTGCCTGTTCCAGTGCTCTGTCACCCTAACCGTAAAGAAGTTTTTTCTTGTGTTTGAATGGAACTTCCTGTGTTCCAACTTGTGCCAGTTGCCCCTCGTCCTGTCACTGGGAACCACTGAAAAGAGCCTGGCTCCATCCTTCTTCAACCCCCCCTTTAGATACTTGTAAGTAATAATAAGGTTCCCCTCAGCCTTTTCTTCTCCAGGCTAAAGAGTCCCAGCTCTCTCGGCCTTTCCTTATAAGAGAGATGCTCCGGTCCCTCAGCCACCTTTGTTGCCTTACGCTGGACTATCTCCAGTAGTTCCCTGTCTCTCTTGANCCCTGTATCTCTTGAACTGGAGCCCAGAACTGGACACAGTATTCCAGTTGTGGCCTCACCAGTGCAGAGTAGAGGGGGAGAATGACCTCCCTCAACCTACTTGCCATATTCTTCCCTATGCACCCCAGGATTCCATTGGCGTTCCTGGCGACAAGGGCACATTGCTGGCTCATGGATAATTTACTGTCTACCAGGACCCCCAGATCCTTCTCCTCAGAACTGCTTTCCAGCAGATGCACCCCTAACCTATATTGGTGCCTAGCATTCTTCCTCCCCAGGTGCACTTCTTCTTGTTGAACCTCATTAGGTTCTTCTCTGCCCAGCTCCCCAGCCTGTCCAGGTCACACTGGACAGCAGCACGGCCCTCTGGAGTATCAGCCACCCCTCCCAGTTTGTTATCATCAGCAAACTTGCCGAGAATGCACTCTGTTCCCTCATCTCGGTCATTGATGAATATATTGAACAAGATTGGACTGAGTATTGATCCCTGGGGGACACCACTGGTTACAGGCCTCCAACTTGACACTCAATCACAACCCTCTGAGTTCTGTCACGCAGCCAGCTCTCAATCCACCTCGCCGTCTCCTCATCTAGCCCACACTTCCTCAGCTTCCTAATGAGGGTGTTATGGGAGACAGTGTCAAAAGTCTTGCTGAAGTCAAGGTAGATGACATCTACTGCTCTCCCCTCATCCAGCCAACCAGTTATAACATCACAGAAGGCTATCAGATTGGTCAAGCATGATTTACCCTTGATAAACCTGTGTTGACCCTTTCCAATAACTTCCTGTTCTTCAACATGTTTGGAGATGACATCCAGAACAAGTTGCTTCATTACCTTCCCAGGGACAGAGGTGAGACTAACCAGCCTGTAGTTCCCTGGGTTCTCCTTCTTGCCTTTTTTGGAAGATTGGAGTGATGTCGGCCTTCCTCCAGTCCTCAGACACCTCTCCTGTTCCCATGACCTTTCAAAGATGATGGAGAGTGGTCTAGCAATAACATCTGCCAGCTCTCTCAGCACTCACAGATGCATCACATCAGGGCCCATGGACTTATGGATGTCCAGCTTGGCCAAGTGGTCTCTAACCCAGTCCTCCTCAACTGAAGGAAAAATCTTCCTCTCTCCAAACCTTCCCCCTTGCCTCCAGGGTCTGGGATTCACGAGGGACAGCTTTAGCAGTGAAGAGCAAAGAAAAGAAGGCATTCAGTAACTCCGCCTTCTCTGTGTCTTCCACGACTACAGCACCTGTCTCATTCATCAGTGGGCCTACATTTTCCCTAGTTTTCCTTTTTCTATTGATATACTGAAAAAAACTCTTCTTGTTATCTTTAACCGCAGTGGCCAAGCTGAGTTCTGCTTGAGCTTTGGCCCTTCTAATTTTCCCCCTACATAGCTTCCCTACATCTTGGTATTCCTCATAAGTTGCCAACCCCCTTTTCCAAAGAATGTAAACTTTCCTTTTGTTCCTGAGGTCCAGCCAAAGCTCTCTATTCATCCTGGCTGGTCTTTTTCCCTGTCACCTCATTTTTCGGGACATGGGGATGGCCGTCGCCTGTGCTTGTTCCTGCTTGAAGTATGACCAGCCTTCCCGGGCACCTTTGCCCTTCAGGACTGCCTCCCAAAGGACGTTCTCAACCACACTCCTAAACAGGCTAAACTCTGCCCGTCGGAAGTCCAGGGTGGCAGTTCTGCCTGCTCTTCGCCTTGCTTCTCCAAGAATTGAAAACACTATCATTTCGTGATCACTCTGCCCAAGATGACCTCCAACCACACAATAACAAAAGTCAAAGATGAGTGGTGGCTTAATGTTTCGTTGTCTGATTCAGACTGTTTGATAGGCTTACTTTTTAAAGTAAGAAATAGTTTGGATTCAGTCCAAGGTGAGAAAAGCATCAGTTTAGAAAATTAACAATTAGCAGTCTGAAAACAGAAGCAAAAATAAGAAGAACCTACAGTACTTCAGGTGTCTCTTGGGTCTTCTCTACTCCCAACTCCAGGCATTCATAAGAAAAAAGTAGTCTGAAATTTTGAGTCAGTGACTTCTGTACTAAAAAGTCTTTTCTCCTGAATTCTGTTTACACAGATGTCCCCAGCTGATGATTTTTACTATTGAGCACATGCTATCAAACTTGTCTTTTGAGAAACAAGGCAAACAAAATATTACATCAAATATTATAAGGTAACAAGCATGGGACAGAAAACATCTTTTGCTCCAGGAAGCATAACTAAGGATGTATGAGGGAACAGGATACTCAAAAATAAGCATATAACTTTTTTAAAGAGACAGCCAGACGGCTCAAGGAAAGTGCAGGAATAAAGGAATCGACTATTTACACTTTTTATGACTGAATGTTTACAATAACTGTCTCCAAGAGGGCAATAAAGGTTAATCACCCATTTTAAGTATCTTTTGCACAGCCTCTATTTCTATTAGCAATGTTGTGGAAGACTAATGGTTTTTGTTGTTTATAGTGCACGTGTATTTACTGACAAACGTATTAATGAGTTAACAGAGAGTAATGGAAAATTTCTTGCAGTCAGGCCAGGTTCTCTTAGCTTATATTATTTCACAGTGGGATTCTTGTCCCTCTCACTCCCCTTTGGGAGCGCTTTCCAGAGGCACAGATTGCTGAGATTGCTATAGACTGGCGTTACACGTGTAACACTGTACCTTATTCGTGCAGCCCATCAGCCACATTCCAAGCGCTGCTGTGCATAGCTGCCAGGCTGACTCTGCGTCTTACCTTCATCGCAGCGTTCCAGCTTAGGCTAATTTCTCTAGCATGGGGAGCCAAACCATAAACTTTTTACACCTCTTGCAGGTGAGGAATAACTCCCTCAGTAATCTCGTTGAGCAAGACTAGATCTTCTAAGTCTGATTCATGAAATTTTCCTCCCTGATGGTTTGAGTTGTTTTTGTCTGCTACCCCATCCAATACAGCTAATCAGGCAATGGGTTAGGAATGATTTGCCAAGCTATAAAAAACTGCCCTGTACATTTTAGTTAAGTTTTCTTACTACTGAATGTTGTTGCTTCAAAGAGGGAGAAAAATGACCACTTTTAGGAAACCATACCTTCTGCCTTGCAGAAGAGACACATGCAGAGCAACTCACACCAAAAGAGTGAAGACACGGCCAAGATACACACAGCAGCCCAGCACGGCCCTCTCACAGCCAGCCCTGAAGCTGGTAATAGCCAAAAGTAATTATCTGCAGACAGGTCAGCTGCATTTTTGGGAGGGATGTAGGTGTATAGCAGCAGGGAGATTACACGAAGCAGCTTCGCAGTGCTGCGAAGAAACATCAGAGGAACAGTAATCTCATGGGGTGGAGGTGGGGAAGGAGAAACCCTCTAGGGATAATAAAAAGCAATTTTTTTAAAAAGTATCTTCAGAGAAACAGAAACAGTACTGTGTTACATAGACTTACATCTCTTACAACTGAGGAAGATTTTTGCCAGAGGGATTGTCAGCAGTCAGATGGACTTGATGTCTGGGATTAATGAAAGGTAGCAAAGCGTCACATTTTGTGGCAGGGAACATGAGAGGGATGGAGATGCAAAGGACAGGACGGATTGCAGAATTAAGCTGACATGGTCTTCCTTCTCATGGTGGGATAAAAGACTTGATAAGAGGGAAGATAAGTTCTCTAGAGTAGAGTTAAAAGTCAAGTGAAAAATCTGCATATTGCAGGTGTACAGGGGCAGCACCAGGACCCAGAATTAAGACTGTGTGGGCATGTACTTTAACTTGCAGGTTCCTCCTTTTCATATCTATGCACCTGCAATTTGATCATGTGTGTCTTATCAAAATGCAGGAAACCCAGACTTACAAATCTCTCAGTTTTGACCTCTTAACTATTTGGCCAAAGAGAGATGAAGGGAGCTTAGGGACCTTAATAACATGAGAAGGAAGAGCTTCTGTTTGAAGAACGCATTGGGTAGCAGATGAAAAAGATTCTACTATCACTGAACAGGGTTTCACCAATTATTTGTACTTATCACTTGGCAATATATTCAAAATGCACCAGGCAGGATGAGCTAAGTAAAGGAGGTTTTGTCTTTGGTGGATTCATGCAAAGTCTCACAAATAATATTACTGAAATGAGAAAAGTGTTTTGTTTCTGTCCACATCTCTAGAATCAGCCAGCAGAAGACCAGCTGGAAAGAGCAGCCACCATTTTGAAAAGCAGAGAGGCTCCAAGTACACTACGTAAGATAAAAAAGATATTCCAAGTACATGAGTAGTATTAAGGTGTGCAGATGAGATGTAGAGAAGACATATATGGTGCCTTCTCGTAGTGAAGTGGTTCCTGTGACTTACTGGAAGCAAGGGCACACGGAAGCACAGGCACAAGGCCCTTCAGCACAGAGTAGCTTCAGTAAAGAGTAGTTGGGGTAGGACAACCAAAGGCTGAGGCAGAAGTTTTCAAATTCATATTGTGGTATCAGTGAAAATTTAATGCCAACAGAAAATGATTAATTGTTCATATCTGCAAATATAGACATCATTGGGTGTTTTTTTTCCCCAAACAACAAAGGAAGTGATCAAATGGAAATAAGCTGTCAAAACTACACCCACAGAGACAATTTCAAGGCCAAGCTACCTCTAGAATACATACGCATTTGCAGCAAGGGAAGAAAATAATCACACTTGAGACTACCTATTTTATTTTTACATATACACACATATATGCACACACACTAATTGCAGCTGAACATAGGCTGAATTTCTCTTGGATTGAAATGTGGAATTCAGCTGAGGTCCCTTCTTCCCACAACCAATTCACCAACCCTTAACTAATGAGCCCCTACCCAGTGTAAGCCTGATCGAGCTCTGAAATAAGGTACAGTGCAGCATTCTTGCAGTGCCAGGACAAGGGGCAGGTTCCAGAAAGTGGCGTAGAAAGCTAGAAAGGGGCTTCTCATTCCTGCTAAAGAGGAACTAGGAGTATAAAATAAACCAAACAAAACAGAAGAGGGACAGGGAACTTGCTGGAAAGAGAAACCTGCCAAGCAAATCCCCAGGCGTTACAGAAAAACAGTGCCATTAATCTGGTTCATCTGTTCTTTCCCTACATCTCCAGCAATGGAGGTCTGGAAACGATGAGCTCACAGCAGCCCTGGTATTTGAAGTGTATAATTTTTCATTCAGCATAGGTTACATATTTCCAGACTAGGACAATCTGCCAGTATTTCCCTGGGACAGAGAAAAGAATATCCTAATACAAGTTCTGTTCCCTTATACAAAGCTATGTCAGTAAGAATTGTGCCAAAACAATGAGAAACAAAAATAAGCAGTTTTAGTGAGAAATAATCAAAGCTTTTAAAAAAAAAAAAAAAAATTTATACCAACGTTTGCATGGCCCAGAGCAACACGAAAAAGCTAGAGATTGTCACATGCATGGCACACCTGCGCTTCTTTTGCAGGCTTGGCATCAACTCCTGTTTTATTGCTCACCTCAGCCCCAGCCCCGAGAGCATAGACACTAACAAGAACCCACCGTGCTGGTGCGTAGCGAGAACATCCCTGGGGTTCAGGGGTGCCAGGGCAGGCTCAGGAGCAGGGGGCCTCAGGGACACCTCCCTACCTCTTTTATCAGGTCCTGCCCACCTGCAAGTGCTGGGCTTCCCCCGCTGAGACATGGACACACACGACACTGTTGTGAATTAACTTTAAAAACAAACAGAATGCAACATTGCTTGCAGTAAGCATTATAACAGCAGCAGGAGGGTTCTGTTAACCATACTGATGTAACAACAGCTCCAGAGCAAAAAGCAGCAGCAAACAATATATGCTGCTCACCAGAACAGCGCTACTTCGAGCTAGGTTCCCTGGCCCCGTAAGAGATTTGTTCTGCATGTCAGAAAAATCAAAAGGCCTTTTCTTATTGCATTGCTTCCTCGAATACAGGGTGTATATTAAGTTAGAAGACCTATATTGGTTAGTGATACAGAAATTGCTTCATGGACCACAGACTGTCTCACATATGGCTTTCAAGTGCCACTTATTTAAATAATGTTACTCCCTAGAAAGAAAACAGTGATCAAGGAGCATAATATATTATTTCTGGCCTGGGGACTGCACAACCTTTTTTATTGTACGTAAAAATTAGCAAAAATGTTTACCAGACCTTTATAGCCTCATATATAAAAGTGCAAAATGCAGTTCTGCTTGGAAAAGCAGCCGCAGAGAAATGGTGTATCATTGCAGATCATTCTTTATTGTATGTCCATATTTTTTTCAATTTAGGAAAAAATAATCATGGAACAGGTGATTGAGGTGTGGTTTTTCCAGCCTCCAGACTTGTAAAATTACACTAGGATCTTCCCTTCCCACCCTTACAATATGATCAATACAGAGGGCAATGTGCTAACAGAGTTTTTAAAAAATTAAGAGATTGTCCTTCTTAAGCTCTACCTACAGTGCTCATGGACAAAATCAGCAACAAATTCTTTTTGAAAGAGGAAGTTTTTGCTATCATATTTCAGCTACAAGAAATCCTATTAGAACTCCACAACAGCATAATCCACACAACTGGATTTGAAGATTCCCCTATTTGCCAGCCTATCTCCAAGACGGATGGAAGGGCTACAGAAGAGGAACAGCCCAGGACAATAACACTGCTGCTCACCAGCTCTCATACATCTCATGACTTCTTTTATAGGCAGACACAGCAGAACAAAACAAGTAAACACACAGCATACATCAAGGAGGTCATTTAGGACTTGGCAAAAGGCAGAAATAGCACAGTAAGTATCATCTTGTAGCCACTAAGCTACCCGTGCAGCCTGGGGATTGTAGGTACCATTGTTTTTGCTTAAGTAAACTGCTATTTGCCACGTTAGCTCCAGTCAGCACAATTCAAGTATACTTGAATACAGAGCACTCTACCGTAGTCCACCCCTCAGGTTAAAAAAAAAATAAAAATATTTAAAAATCAAGAACCAAATCCATGAAGAATGAGCCTCTTTCTGATGATGGGACTTGGGCTCTTCATCAGTAAAAGAGCTTTGGAGCTCCCAAGCCTGAAACAACCACCAAGCACCAAGGGACTCTGGAAACCCCTAGAGGCAAGCAACCAGAACACCCCTGGATTTTCTTCAGCCTTCACCAGAACAGAGCTTTTGCTTCAGTAAAATATGGCAACAGTTTTCGCTTACCAGCAAATTCTTATTAAGCAATCTCATTGTTTGCTTGTCCAGCTGTATTCATGTAAAACAGACTATTATAATTGTTCTAGCCAATTAACAAAAAAAAAAAAAACTGTTTTATGCAAGGCTATAAACCAGGGATTGAGGACCATTCTGAGTGTGTAAACTACTGGACTAACACTGGTGGTACGTAAGCAACCAAAGACCTCCAAAACTTTTCCTTAAGGCATCAGAATCACATCAGTCTTTCTTCACCCAGCACTAGCTAACTGCTTTTCACCTATTATTTCACCTGATCCTTTCTAAAAACATGCTCAGAAAAAAGCAAAGCAAGCTGACCATCTTCTGCAAGTTGTGATGCAAGATGAAATCACCTCATGTCTGCAAAGCGTTGAAAGGATCATTAGAGCACATCTCCAGGAAGAAACACAAAGCTCTTCCTACTGAAAAGAGCTGCTCACAACAAAGTCTATCTTCCACTTACAACAGCACAAGATGTCTACTTTCATATCAGAAACCAACATATTACAAGTCAGTCCAAGTGCACTTCTCTGGAGAAAGTGAGATGGTCACTATGCCTCAGGTTGACACCAGAGAAAAATCCACCAATCCACATGTTTTGAATACATTAACTGAGCTGGAAAAGTGTTAGACAAAGCTGATATTTTCTGTCACATTATTAGCAAAAATTACCTTGGTGCCTTTCCTTTCTTTTTGTGCCCAAAAGAAGTTTAGGAAGTTTCGCTACTGAAGTCACAGAAGAACCATAGAATGATTTGGGTCAGAAGGGACCTTAAAGATCATCTAGTTCCAATACTCCTGCCATGGGCAGGGACACCTCCCACTAGACCAGGTTGATCAAAGCCCCATCAAATCAGGCCTTGAACACCTCCAAAGGATGGGGCATCCACAGCTTCTCTGGGCCACCTGTTCCTGTGTCTCACCACCACCACAGTAAAAAATTTCTTCTTAATATCTAATCTAAACCTACCCTCTTCCAGTTTAAAACCATTACCTCTCATCCTATCACTACACTCCCTGATAAAGACTCCCTCCCCATCTTTCCTGTAGGCCACCTTTAACTACTGGAAGGCCCCTATGAGGTCTCCCTGGAACCTTCTCTTCTCCAGGATGAAGAACTCCAACTCTCTCGGGCTGTCTTCACAGAAGAGGTGGTCCAGCTTTCTGATCATCTCTGTGGCCCTCCTCTGGACTCGCTCCAACAGGTCCATGCCCTTCTACCAATGGGGGCCCCAGAGCTAGATGCAGTACTCCACATGGGGTCTCACAAGAGCAAAGTACAGGGGTAGAATCAGCTCCCTCAATCTGCTGGCCACGCTGCTTTTGATGCAGCCCAGGATACAGTTGGCCTTCTGGGCTGCAAGCACACATTGCTGGCTCATGTTGAGCTTCTCATCCACCAAAATCCCCAAGTCGTCCAAGTCCAAGTCGGAGTACTACCATCGAGCCAATTCCTTTTGCAGCAAGAGGTCCATCAGTGAAAGCCACGCCTCTTCAATTTAGAGACAAGGATATTGTGCGGGATAGTGTCATATGCTTTGCACAAGGCCAGGTAGATGACATCGGTTGCTCTTCCTTTAACCACCACTGCTGTAATGCCATTGTGGGAGGCCAACAAATTTCCAGGAGGATCTGCTCCATGATCTTGCTGGGCACAGAGGTGAGACTGACCGGCCTGTAGTTCCCCAGGTTTTCCATTTTTCCCTTTTTTAAGAAGAGAGTTGTTTCCCCTTTTCCAGTCAGCGGAAACTTCACTGGACTACCATGACTTCTCAGGTACAATGGATAGCAGCTTAGCAACTTCATCCACCAGTTCCCTCAGGAACCATGGATGCATCCCATCAGGTCCCATGGATTTATGCACCTTCAGATCCTTTAGATGGTCTCAAACCTGACCTTCTCTTACAGTGGGTGGTTCTTCGTTCTTCCAGGCCCTGCCTTTGCCTTCTGTGACTTGGGCAGTGTGGCTAAGAGCACTTGCTGGTGAAGACTGAGGCAAAAGAGTCATTGGCTACTACAGTCCTTCTCCATATCCTGGGTAACCAGGTCTCCTGTCTCTTTCCAGAGAGGTTCCACATTTTCCCTCGTCTTCCCTTTATCACCAAGTTACCTGTAGAAGCTTTTCTTGTTGCCCTTGCCATCCCTGGCCAGATTTACCTCTATCTGGGCT
>VZSZ01008504.1:8317-23368 GCA_013398815.1 Ibidorhyncha struthersii
CTTCAAGGGGAGTGAGAGGAATTCACTCATGGGTGGGTGGGTCATCAGCGGCACGATAGAAGCCAAAGTCAAAATGTTGAGGGCTTGCACGTATTTGACACCAGGGGTGGCAGAGGCACTGACAGCAGCAGAACAGGCGTCCTTCCCAGGGAACTCCAGTATGGATTAACTGACAGAGCAGTTTGATCTCCAGACCTTAGGAGCCAGCAGGCTTGTTGATGTGACCAGGAGAGGTGGGTGGGTGTGAATACAGACCAGCAGGAGCAGGGCTGAGATCGCACATTTCCCAGGAGCCTTTATATGACTTTATACGACATGGGGACACAGGGAGCCAGGGTGCATATTTGGTGGGACCTCTGCCCTAACCCTTGCACCCCCAACTCTCTCTGCTACCATTACATACAGTAATGCATCCTTCTGCATCACCTGATGCGGGAACCCTTTAAGTCCTGCTGACGCATGCGGCCAGCTCCAGTGACAGATCTCCAGATAGCACGTCGCTGCAAGTGAGCAGGTGTTGCCTAAAGCCAAGGACACATAAAAGGAAAGAAAGTTTATGCTGTCAGAAGCCCTCTCATTAATCATCTTCAAGTGCCATACCAATCAGATGTATTTCTCCCCATTAACAAGCTTATACAAGCAGGTATGTTTGGCTATAGCTGGCAGTGAGTGTAAGCCACTAGGAACCTGCTGCAGAGTGTTTAATTTTTTAAATTTTCTCCTTTCCGAGGGTGTTGAAAGGTTTCATTTGCGGGTAACACTGCCTGCATTGTTCACCTTCCAGAAAGCCCTGCGTCTGTCAGCCTCTGGAGAGCTTGTTTTGTTCCTCCCCCTGGCGGCCCTGCCCTTTGTGGTCACCTGCGACAGAGGACTGCAAACAGCAGCCTAAGCTCACCTACCTCCCTTTCTTACCTCCACAAAGTAACTTGTCACAGCCATGAGAAAGGTTTCTATTTAAAAACAAAGAGCTGTGACCGCAGAACTGTGACTAATATTGGAATTTAGCAAGAAGTCAGCTCTTGTTTCAAGAGGTTGTGTTGCAAGTTTGGGAACATTTGCTACTAAAGCTCTTGACGAATGACTCCAGGAAGAGGGAGTTAGTTTTTCTTATTTCTTCTTCTCTTTCAGTGCTCGTTTTGCGCAGATGATAATGAGGAGTGTCAGGCAAGCATGTAGCAAACTGTTTTCTCTCTCTTGACAGAGTAAAGCTATCATTATGTCAGTCTGACATTGAGAACCTGCTGGACTTGGACAATAGATTTAGAGAGAAAAGCATTTAAAAGAAAAAAGAGTAAGCATTATAAATCACTGGTCTTTCAGGACTGAATCATTCAGGACATGTCATAGGTGTCTGCTTTTCATCCTCCTGCATTCATTTTTTTCTGCCTCCACCATGTAGAGTTTACTCTATTTTTTAATTATTTTTTTATTGCTTTTGATATCTTATATTTGCCATAGGCACTGACAGTGTAAGAACAACTTGCAGACTCCCAATTCAAACATAAGCGGCTGCCCAGATCCAAACCAGACGTAGCCAAAAGGCTCTCCCCAGGTCCTCAGTACCAAGACATCTCCTTCGCTGTCTCTGCTGCCTCTGGCAACAAGGGCTGCACCTATGTCTCTGTCTAGGTTTGCCAAGCTGCACAGCAGTCTCACCGTAGAAGGTGAAATGCAACCATATGCCCTTCAGCTTTTCTGGGGAATAACTACTCTTTTTTTAACATTTTGGAGCTGAATTTGTTGCTAGTTTCTGTTGCTAGGAGCCTTTTTTTTTTTCCAGCGTGCAATCTCCTCTTCTATCTCTTTCCTGGAAACAAAGGGGGAGGTGTGAGCACTGCACCTTACACAATTACATGAGCTGTGCAGTTTTGTCCAACATATTGTGCAATGACCACTGCAGTTTCCGAGACAAAAAATTATCATGAAGTCCCTCTTTTCTTTTCCAGGCTCTGGGTTGCTCAACTCGCTGTAGGGCATAAGAATTTTTTTCCCTGTGACAAAACCTTATCTGCCTACCCCTCCCTCTGCTCTGTTCCTCCCCACTAACCAAGGGAACATTGCTGCAGGGTGGAAAGATGCTTTGAGACTTGTCTGTTCCCCTGCTCTTTCGCATGCTGTTTCAGCTGCCATGTCCTTGGTCTGTTTTGCTTACAGATGTGTTGATTCCCTGGAAATTGTGTTGAAGGCATCAAGCTACACTAGGAGATCAGTTTTCCTCTGTTGCAAAGCCTGTGTGCTCTAATCTTGTTAATGGTGACAGACGCACCCCTTAAAGCAGGCCCAGTGTCCACACCTCAGTTACTAATCATGAAAGAGGATCTTGTACAAGAATTTACCAAATTAACACTTATTTCATCTGGCTCACAATTCCCAGGTTGACTTTGTTGGAGTTGTGGTTTCTGCATTAAGATGAAATCAAAAATATCCAGTCTGTAGCACGTCTCAAAATGAACTTAGCAGAAAAGCGCAGCTGATTGCTACACCACTCCCACCATCCACCTCAGCGTTTATTATTGTAGCAGATGGCTCAAAGCACAGTGGTTACTTTAGAGACACAGAAAAAGGCACATCCCCAGCTGCGCTGAGGTGGCCAGCATCCTGCTGCCCCTCAGATCAAGGGTGGCCAACACTGGGACTTATTCCACTGACAGAGACTGGCCGGCATCACAGAGCTAGCCCCGGTGTACACAGGGTGTACACATTCTCTTTTAAGTGGACTCACTTGCACTGTTAGTTTTTATTCTAGAAAAACACTATAAAACCCAACTCACCCATACTAACCCACCATTCCACTTCTCTTGTTCTGAAGAGAGGGAGTTCCTCTTGTTGTAGGACTAGCAGCACATGCTTCAGAGGTGGTCTGATCTGACTGTCCCTTACTTTTCCCTCTTAGCTGTAGTAGAATTAATGCTGAACATCCTCTGCCTTACTTGTAGCACATTAAGGTGTCATTTAAAAAGGCTTAATTTAATAAATAAGTTAATTAATTTTTAGTATTCTGATATGGCATCATTAAATCTAACTTGCCTCATACTTTGAATATTTAGAACTGCTTGGTAAGCATGACACAATAAAGCTCCAAAGTCACCCAGCCACCAATTCTGCTGCGATAATCTGTTTTGTATTCACTGGTTCATTCTCATTTGTCATGACAAGAATGCCACCCAACACTGCCCAGATCAGGAAGTGATTATGCAAGATTTATAAAAGCACTAAAGCTGCACCTTACTGATACATAAACATGCACCTATTGCGTCAAAGAAAGACTTGTTTCCACAGGAGTCCAAGTGCTGTAAATTTGAAGATGTAATAGAGGAGAATATTTATCTGGACCATCTACTGCTTCTTCAGAAGGCGTGCCTAAGTGGAATTGACACTAATAGTGGATATATGCAAAGACTGAGGATCATATTTATGGCCTTAAGAGATACTTAAGTTTTTGGCTGTGCGCCATTGTCTTTTGGCTTGGAACAGTTCCAGGTGAAAGTAAATTTAAATATGTTAGAACAAATTAAATGACTGATGATTTCATAAGGGCTGCTGCATGTCCTTGCTCCTGTGCTAATGTCCTACTCCTTTTGCATAGCAGGGGCTTCATCCGCCTTGCACCTGTCTGACCATTACAGACAGGAAGTTGTGAGCATGTTCCGAAAGTGATGTGCTCCATCCAAGGCTATTGCAGACAATGAAGGACTCCTGCCGCCTTTAGGGGGCTGTGAATAAAGGCCTTTGTGGTCAAACTAAAGCCCAGGGCTTGCAGAGCTAAAGGTTGTCTCTAAAAGTATTATTTGGTATGGTAATGTTTGCTGTTACATAACGCTTGTTGTTGATGCAGGTAATTATTTCAGGACACAGCAATACAGAATGAGTATTTCATGTGACAGCTATCTATTCATACATATGAGCTTTTTTACTACTCTCATGCAAAAATTTTGAGACTCCGTAGGAGATTTTTTTTTGTTAAGAGTTCTAAAAGTTTTGTGGGCAAAATGTGATTTCTTTTTTTTTCCAAGGCTGCAGAAACCTGCAAAACCAGTTGCTTGCCATACTATATGTATTCCTATCTGAGCAAAAGTGTTGAGCGAGTGAGACAACTTCTTGCAGAGGTACTGTATATTTTGGAAAAGGGTGCATGCAGATGCCTCGCCCTGACACACAATCCATCACACAACAGCACACCGGTGAATTCTGTGAGACAGCAGCCCCCGAGAAAGGGAATGGCACCATGTCAAGCTGCCGGCATCAGAGCGGCACCATGCCACTGGTGTTTGGGGTTACCAGTAATGAGCGGTCAAGTTTTAAACTCCACAGCAGTGCTTAAAGCTCAATCATTTCTCTATTGCACCAAAACAACCTCAGTGCAAATTCCTGTGTTACTGACATGGTGTTGAAGGCTGCTGCCTTGGCTTACATCTATCTTCAGAGCACCGGCTTGCTGACGTGATGCCAGCAAATCATCTTTTGACACTGCAAATGGAAGTTTTGTGGGCTTATGTCTGGAAAATACACCAGATACGGTACCATTCACATCAAGGAAATTTCGCATTGGCCTCCCCCCTAGAAGTACATTTCCCTGCTTAAGAGCAACTCTCAGTGCATACCCCAGCTAAAGACCTGTATCCTTGACTGCAGTGATTTACACCCACCTTCCCCTGGAATATATAAGTCTCTCTCCCCAAAATGTTCGCCTTGTTAATAGAAGAATGTAAGCCTGGATGATAATTTATTTGAGTCGTAGAAATAATTCATTTAGACCCTAATGTGATTTTTCTATCAAGCCATGAAATCTGATTTCTTTTTCTGTCACCATGTCCAACTGATTGAATGTGTTTTCTGTCTTTGTGATTTACACTGTACCTAATTGTAGCATGAACAGGTTAGCTTCTCAGAAATAACTAACAGGTGTACAATTATGTGCACACACATTACTCCCATCCGGGTGATTTCACACTCCATATCCAAATGCAGCAGCTTATTTTTCTTTTTTGGCAAGTGGTTGAAAACTAACTCAAGGTGGAATGTGCCATGCTGGAAATAAAACTGCAAGCATGAAACTCCACCATGGTCTGAAGACAATGGTTACATCGTGTCATAAAGTGCTGTAGAAAGTTGTCATTCAAGTGACCTCATTATTTGTGTATCCCACAAGGTATATTTTAAAAACAGATCACCATCTATGTAATTATTGGGAAGGTATAAGGTGGGAGAATCATATCCGCAATGACGCTCCAGACAGTTTTCTATATGCTTTAGCTGGACATATAGTACATAAGATGCTAGTGATGTGACACTCATAGAATCATGAATAAGAGCCAACAACTTCGCTGATATTTATATTTTTTCAAAAGATTTTATAGAACATTTTAATTTTACAGCTGGTTTCCATTTGCTGCTGCCATTTCTATATATAATATAGAAATATATTATACATATTATATATGCAGATTGGGGACTACAGTTTACTTTTCTATTTAACAAAATCAGCTCCCTTAATTGAAGCTGGTCTTTGATTTTCCCAGTACTTCTTTCCAGCAGTCCTTCTACTGGCAGCTTGCCTATGCAAAACTGTAGGATAGGCTGGCATGCATTTGAGTACCAAATAACAGAGGCAGTTTGAACTCTGAAGTGAGGTGAGTGTGCGAAGATGTGGTCTGTGGTGACTGGAAAACTAATAATTTTAGAGAAAAGGTTTAGTTATATTTTTATGGACTGTGACATATCTTCAGCTATCTCTTTTCTTTTTAAAGCCAGCTGACTCATCTGTATTGCTTGATGCTGAACACTACCTTAACAGCAACTAGAAGTCTTCTTGCTATCTTGTATGCATGTTAATGCCATACCTGGTGCAATGTCTTTAAGATAAAGGCTTCCATGTACTTTGTCCTAGCATTGAAGACAATTTCATCTTGTGGAAAATCTGTTTACTCTGTGTTGTCCTCCTGGAGGTGCACACCATGGATTCTGAGCATTGAACTCTCTCTTACTTCAGGTGTGTCACTGATTTCTCTTCTGCTGGAAAGCTAGCTCCAAAAACTCAGGACTCTGCTACCACTGGTACATACTGGTATGAGAAACATTAAGTTGTTGTAAGAAAAAAGCTGTGCCTGAAACACATTATAAAAAGATACCCTGTGGTCAGTATAACCTCAGAAGATGTTAGGATTTATGTTATTAATATCTTTTTATTAAACGAATTTCAAAGTGTCTTTAACTGAGAGAAATGAGCTATCAGAGGCACATGCAGTAGACTAAGGGTGGTTAAGAACCTAAAGGAGGTACATGCAACTGGGTCTTCAGTTTGTCCACAGTGGGATCAATCAGCATTTATTACATACTGACTTCAGTGTGAGATAGAAAACAAGAAGGGCAAAACAGAACAAAATGCACAAATAAGGTGGTTAAAAAAAGTCAAGGAGACTGAAGGCAAAAACCTCTTTCCAAAAGTAGGAACTTGTAGCATCCTTTATAGACCCTACAGTTCATGTACACATTGAATACATAACGTCTGCACACTTGGCTCTTCCGGGCTCCATAAAGATAAAAGAGGAGCCAAAATACTGCAAGACCTTCAAGAACAAGCTGAAAATGTATGGCTGCCCTCCAAAGGTCTTTCCCTGGTTTTGTTCAGCAATAATTGGTAATAATAAGCACTGCAAGAAGGCCAAGCGCATGCTGCATCTGTTCAGTATTTTGCACATCGTTCAGAAAGGGCTTTCAGAATAAGATGCCTCAAGTTGTGCCAGGGGAGGTTTAGGATGGATATTAGGAAAAATTTCTTTACAGAAGGGGTTATCAAACATTGGAACAGGCTGCCAAGGGAAGTAGTTGAATCACCATCCCTGGAGGTATTTGAAAGACATGTAGCCGTGGTGCTTAGGGACATGGTTTAGTGGTGGTTTTGGCAGTGTTAGGTTAATGGTTGGACTCGATGATCTTAAAGGTCCCTTCCAACCTAGATGATTCTATGATTCTATATGTTCCCTGGAATGGGTTTCCCCCTTTCAGTTATGCAGATCTCCTTTAGAGATAAAATCCCATCAAACTGCTGAGTTACTTCCCCTAAGGGACTGCTGGTCAGACAGTGCTCCACACTGGGGAGGTTTAGGCTACTGGGCTCTGCCAGGTGGACAAGGAGCTTGCCAGGCTGACCAGGTGGGCTGTGTGGAGGAAGCCATACCAAAAATAAGGCATTACAAGGCAACTGGATAGTTACAACAGGGAAACAACCTGATATTTCTTTCAGGTGAGGAATCTGGTAACCTACTGTGTCCATGCCACTCCTTGGTTTGTTCAAGGCAGTCAGTGACTTTTCTGTGCACCAGCAAGCGCAGAGTCCTTTCTCCTTGCTCTCCTCAGCTGTGTCAGCTGCAGTGCAAACCTGAATGTCCAGTCTGTGACAGTCTGGGTATCAAAGTGATGGGTCCTGTTGTTGTCCTGGTACTCTCTACAGCCTGGTCAGATTTCAGGCTGGACCGCATATCCAAAGCACAGAGATTTAAGTGACTCAGCCAGTCATAAAGGGACAAGTGATTTTCATCTCTTGAAGAGGATGATGTGGGGAACTGTAACTTTTAAATGTACCTTGTGAGACACATTTGGAACAGCTCATGTTATTCCAGGACTCACATTATGTGCTGTTTGCCAACAGAGCCTCCAGTACTGCAGGAGGGGCATCTCTGCCAGACTCCTTGGCAACCTGGAGTACCAAGAGTTGAAGGGACTAAAAAATATCCACTGTAATAGCACAGAGCAATGAATGTCATCACCTCACCTGAGCATAGACAGAAGTGTGGAGGAAAAGTGGAAAAGATTTATGCAGCTGATTGCCCTGTATGTATCTACAAGCAAAAAAAGAAGACACCTGATGGAAGCTTGCTTTCTTACAATAGCCATCCCTAAGGAACTTGGTGTTCTAAATGATTTCAAGTGACCTGGACAAAGGATGCTAAATACCATATTGTAGTATAGACATTTGGAGAGAGCAACATTCCACAGGAAAACGAGATGATCTGTTTTCAGACAAGGAGTTCAGAAAGAAGCAGAAAGGCGGAATATATATGACCAATTCAGGGCTGAAAAGCTAATCCTCTTATTTTGGAAAGCTCCTGGAAAGAGAACCAGGGTGTGACACAGGCGTGGGGTGAAATACTCATGAACAAATTAATGCAAGGTCCAGAGCTGACCACTGACAAAGCAAAAACATGGGGAAAGCTGCTCAGGCTGGACTGCAGGTTTATCAAGGTGGGCAGTGCACAAAGTCCTCAGAAAACATCCCTAGGGCTACACTCACACTAGCAATCTCCAACAACAATGAGCAGTAGGAGAAAGATGCACAAATTTCAGTGGATCACAGCTCTTCGTAAGAGGTTGCCAATGTCAGTGATCAATGAGGACAACTAAGCAATGGCCTAATGCAATTAACTCCCCCTGAGGCAGAAGGATGGAATAGATGGCTTTTTGATACCTTGTAAGGCCCTCTTCTACGACTGTGTAAGAGCACCATTCTCTCAGGAGAATTCTTCACTGGAGAAACAGGGAACATTACACAGGGAAAGACTGAACTGTCAGCCTGAACTAGGATGAGCCATTTATTAAGTTAAACTCAGGCATTGTTAGGCAAGCCTACAGGCACCAGAAACACTGATCTTTGCTCTGAAGCAAGTTACAGACAGTATAAGGTAAACAGGAAATTTTAGGCCATGCAGTGATGTAAACTGGATATACCTGTTAACAACTGAGAGACTGTGACATTTGTTGTAGTACAGGATCAAAGTACCCACAATTATATTTACGAGTTGTGAAGTCATGGAGTCTCAATGGAGGAGATAACTGTGCAGAAGATATCATAGCTCTCAACTGGGTACAGACCTGTGCTGAAGATGTTCAACTGTCATATCATTTACTGACTTAGAAGATTTCTGACTTTCTTACAGAGAAATAACATGGGAAAGATACGTGTTATCGTCCTGTAGCCCTGGCAGTTACACCAGAAGAACTGGAGGAGATGAACAAACATTGTATTTCCCATTAAAGGAGAAATGCTAGGAGAGAAAGAAGACACCAAATACATGTCTTTTGTTGTTGTTTTTGTTGTTGTTCTAGTCAGGCACATGTCCATCATTGCTTGTTCGACCACTTATTGGGAAATAACATTTACTCAGACCACCATTTGGGTAGCCCTCGGTATCCAAAGCCTTTTGATGATAAGGTGGGTAGTCTCTGAGTTGATGTGAAAGGTCTACAGAAGTGAAGCTTTGGTTTATTAGGAAAAGCAGTAGTAAACATGGTCAAGTGGAGGCCTGTGTCTGTTTTCTGCAGAAACAGAGCACGCTGCTGAACTAAGGTGGAAACCTGGCATCGCAAAGTCAAACAGCTGGGAGAATGGTCATGGGTAAGGTTCATCACAGTCTGAGGGGTCATCACTGTATGACAGTGTAGCAGTATGATATATCAAGTACCATAGTATGAGGGAAACGATCAGCAAATGCTTGTCCCAACAGATAAGAAAAAAATGGGGAAAAGGCTTAAAGCTGTGGAAGAAACACCATGTTAGCCTCTAATTTGGAGTGTTGCTATGTGCTCTGTTATCATGGTCAGATTGTTTTCTGGACTCTGTCTAGCTTTGGTTACAGCTCGCCCAGATCTGCCCATAACACACAGCAGTCTGCAGGGCAAATACATCACAGGCTCGTTCCAGTGAGCGAACTTTGGGCCACCAGATGCATTCTCACTGGACTTGGGTCAGGGAGTGATACTGTGCTGAGGATAAGTGCGCAGGGCTGTGACGGATGAGATTGGTATTGGTTTTGCTCCCTGGAGCCGAGCCTTACCGAGCGGGAGCTCCTACAGGCAGCTTCGTGGTAGAAGCAAAGAGCAGCACTGCTGCAGTGCTGGTACCTACAGGGTTATTTCCTCTGAGGCTGTGGTGGAGGATCTCACAGAGGGAGGCTGTGTGTTCCCTGGATCTCCTGCTTAAACAGCTTCTCCTTCCAACTCCGCAAATTGCAAATCCTGCCTCATTAAGGGGTCACCGAGGTAAAGTAACGACCACAAGATACTCTTGATATGTTGGAGCAGGCTTCGCCCTCCTGCAACTGTTTCCATGGCTGGGGGAGCCTTTCAGGCCAGGTGTATTTATCAAATTCACTCTCTCTAAATTTATTCTGGTATAGCCTTTTGACTCATTCTAAATACAAAAAAGAGATCCAAAGAAAGCATTGGTTATTATTTTTTTAGGCAGAAAATAGTATGAAAAAATGTCCTGGTTTCAGAAGAATAGGAGGCTTATGTGTAAGACAGTCAGTAAAATATCCTGTCACAAGTGAGAAAGCAGATATATGAATACATCCAAGGAGCTGGAAATGAGCTGAGTAGAGCTTGGCAATCAGCACAATCGCTCATATTTGAATTCCTCTCCTCCTGAATAGCTTAGGTCTTGTGCTGTATTTTGAACTTTAACACATCTTCTGCTACCGGCTTGCTGACTGGCCTTGCTCAGGAGCAAAGAGAAGATGTCCATAAGTGAGAGTCTTTGTGGTTGTCGAAGACTGCAGGGTCAACAAGAAATGTAGAAATGCATGGTGTCCAGGAAGGGGGAAGATGAAGGGTGATGGGTGGAACAGACTCACCAAACAGCGGTTTGCAAAGAGGAGGTTCTTGTTAAGGGCAATAGCAAGGAGGACTTACAAAGATAGCACTGCCTCACTCAACCCCAAAAATGGCACAGGCATGGCTTTGGCTCTGAAGAAACAGGAGTACAAGAAATCATGCTGTAACCCTATTTGTACAACCTGATGGCTGTTCAGGGAGAGAGGACTGATTTGTGATTGAGACGCAGCAAGAAATCCTGACCTCTGGTTTTGGTCATACTGCACCTTCCTCCACTCTGTCATGAAAGCAGTGAGACTCAGAGTATTTCAGAAATGAAAGCTAAGCAGGCATCCAAGCCTAATCCATGGACCAGGGACACACATCATCCACCACATATGTAAACATCCGTGCTTGAACCTGCAAGTTCCTGCTGAAACAAGGCTTTAACCCAAGCTTCAGAGCTCACTCATGCTTTAAAGAAGGTCCATGGGCAAAGCCAGTTCCATCTCTGCCTGCAGGCTGAGAGCATTAAGTACAGGGAGATACAAGCTTTTGCAGACCTGGTTTTCAAGCAGATGTTTCTGAAGGAATGCTGGCCATTCTTTGGAAGGATTGTATCTATTCATATTCACTTTAGGAAGGGACTGCAATATCCTAAGTCTCATGCCTAGGCATGAGGCTTCAGAAGCACAATATGGATACTGTGCGGTACTAGTTACAGGCAGGAATTCATGCAGGAAGTCTGTGGGATACAGGAGTCTGTTGATTTGATGTAGCTCACAAGTGCCACTTTCTTCTTCCAGTATGGATGTAACCCTATTTCTTACCCTGTCTATTGGCAAAATGAGGATAGAGCTTACCTATAACATGTGGGAGTAATAATCCTCAACTAAATGATGCTTACAAAGTGCTTTGCATTCCTTAAAAGGAACGTGTTGTACAAACACAAAATATTTCACTCAAACTTTATGTAAAGGTTGCATTTATAAATGGCATACAAGTGGGTAACAAATGATTAACAGATGTTATAACCATGTTGCAGAGATTAATGTATTCTAGAGGGTTATAAACTATCTATTGAGTTGCTGGACTCTTTAAGGATCTAGAGAAGTAGATTAACCATGGATTAAAATATCAATCATGTGCTAAACTCATTTATAAGTGTACCCTTAGTAAAAAAAGTGAATATACTTTCCATGAGGTTTCATTGATGGGAAAAGGGCAACCATGAATAAAGCCTACCATTTCATTGTTACAAACAAGGTAGGGAGGAAGCATTACTCTTTCCTTTGAGAAGCTTCATTTTGTTGATACAAAATAATTCATGTAATGGAAATCACACATTTTTAAACCCCTCTTCTCTTACTCTGAGAAAGACTAAACTCCCCAATGCCTGTGGATTACACTCTTTGCAGTCTTTTCCCACATAACTACTAAAGTCAGTTCGTTATATCATTCTCCTTAAGAATTGATACAGAGCAAAAATAAAGTAGGTATAAAAATACAAAACCCTAAACCTCAAATTATTCAGCTGCCCCAGGGATCTAACATTAATGAAACTAATAAATCATGTGGTAGCAAAAGCAGCCTTTGTATCCAATTATTACATTTAATGTCAATCATTGTCAGCAATGCTGCTCCAATTCAGCAGTTGTTACTTAAACACTTCCAACTTTTTACAGCTTCTAAGTAGTCCCATGAGAATGATTACTCCAGCTTTGTAAGGTATTCAACACTCAGCTTTTTGTTCCCACCCTCTGTCTTTCTATCATTTTTATCATTTCTAATTTTTTCGGAAGCATTGTTGGATGCTTAGTTTCATTCAGCAGCCGCTGTATTAGACCACAAAAGTGTTCCTACCCTTGCCTACTCTGGTGCAGACCCAGAATAAGTCAATAAAGGTACAGGTGGTGTGACACAGCAGCACAGAAGATGTCTATGGGGTCTGACTTTCTTCTAAATAACCTTTTAAGCCCCCTCTTCTGCCTGGTTCTGTTCATGGGGATGTGAGTTGTTCTATTGATAATCATTACCACCATAATTATCCCACGGGAATATGCTTAGTCTGTGATTTAAATCAAATGTCTGCCATCTTAACCTGGTCTTATGGTTTCGTGAAGGGCGCACCCTGGTACCCTTTCTGGCATGCCAGCATATACAGCACCTTTGGTCGTCTCTGTTTATTAGCCACCAAGTCTCTAAGTATGGAAAGAAAATGGCTCCTGCTGCTTGTGTTTCAGAAGTAAAATCATGGATATTTGGGACATAAATGAAGGATTACCATGAGCACGTAAGTTGTCTGCACTAGCCAGCAGCTATCCACCCAGTATTATCAAAAACACCACCCGTTCTCCTACATGCAGTGCATAAGACACTGCTAAATGACAACAGCTGGTAAATAATGACTTGTATATAGCCTGTGGTAAACCAGTTTAACTCCATCAATTTGCTCTTTGATTTAAATTCATAAACTGTTACTGCTCCTTGTGTAGTAAATTCTAGTGCAGGGTAGTAAACCAAAACAGGGAGCCCTGTAGACTATCCTGATCAAGCCACAGCTGCAGCATGGGATAGACCTTCGGAGAAGGATTGGCACGCATGGCTCTGCTTGTGACCATAACGAGCATGGAATTAAAAGCTTGGATTTTATATATCTTTTTAATCTTTATTTTCCAACATCACAAGACTGCATTTTCTTTGCAAACTCAATTCCTACATGTTTTCTGCTCCTGGCCTATTGTTTACCTCCCTTTACATATGCATTTTATTTCGTGCTTTTATTAATCGAGGTCTTTCCCCCTTCCCATGCCTTGTGTTTCAGAAGTAACAAAAGAAACTGTATCAAATCAATAAATTCCTAGCTGAGAGGCCGGCTCCATCTAAGCCCTTAGACCCACTGGGCATTGGCTTGCTGAGTGTAACCTGAAATCTTAAAACACTTTCTAGACGAACATTAAGGTACAAATGAGGGCTGGTTTGTCTCTCAAGTCAACACTTAAAATGAAAAAGCTGATGATGTTTTCATTGAGGTGGAAAGAGTGACAGACGGCCTCTTGACAGAGGATTACCAGGAGAGAGAAAACAGAGCTAAAGTTCTGTTTTCACTTTCCAACTGCAGAGTGAAGGAGGGAGGTCGGGGGGCTGGGGAGGAGGTTGGGAGTGGGGAACTGCATTTTTCCTTGTGTTTTTTTGTTGGGCTCAGTTACACATATATCACCATGGCTAAATTAAAAGGCCTGTATTCTGCTGATGGATGGGCAGTAGGTTTTGCACAGAACCACAGGAACTCTCAGGATAACATTGGCAATACCTGCACCACAGGGAAATTGACAGGATAAGCTGACTGTTAAGCTTCCCTTCCAGTAACAGACTAGGATTCAATCCATGCAAGCTCTTTCTTTACTTGTCTTTCGGCAGCAAAACATTTTAGACGTCTTTTAGGGCCAGTCCTCAACAAAGTACTTAAAGACAGAGGAGTGGAAGTCCACACTAAACTCCCCTGCAAAATCTAGAAGTGGTAAATAAACAACTTGCACATCACGAGAAAAAAAGCAGAGCTAATTCTGGGGTGCAGCTGAGTGCTCTGAGTTGTACTTCTCTACCACCAGGAGTAGTTACTCAAGCCAGGAATAGGTCTTCCCCAGGTAAAGGGAGGAAGCACAAGCAATGACAGCAAACATCCATGCTTACAGCATTGTTAAATGAAAACAAGGGGCACTTTTCTAGTAACTCACATCCTTGGCACAATAGGGGCCTACTCCTCATCCCCTCTGGGGTCAGGCTGTCTTCTGTTGCTTGAAACTGTAATATCTTGCCGTCTCATTGCTGCAGACCATGTCTCAGGATCAAGCTACGCCTCTGTCCTCCCAGATGTCTGTATTTCCCTTGCCCTGAGATAGTAGACTATTCCCACCGGTGGAGACCTCTGACACCAGTATTTCCAGGAGGAACAACTCTATTGTCTCTGATGGTAATCGTGTTTCTGGATGCTGGGGCGTTCTGTGGGAGGAAAGGAACCTGGAGGACAAGAAAAAGCAGCTGTCCTCTTAGTGACCTTCTGCCCTTTTGCTGCTTGGCTGGCTTTGCCAATATACCTCTGGACAGCAGTAGCAGGAGTGGGACAATTGGATGTCTGCCCAGCCAAGACATCTATTTTCAAAGGGAAAAATTATTGTTACTTTCTGAAAATCAATCTCCTTTTTAGGGTCCTTCAGGTCAGGCTCCCCCACAATTCCTGCCATGTCCTGGAAAAAAACAGCAAAATAAAACTACTCATCATGTCTGACACATCTTGGCCAGGTTCATCTCTGCAATCTGCACGTAGGAGAACGGGTGGTGTCATCTGGCCAGAGTAAACACTGCAAAAGACCCACCACACACATGTTCCAGCAATGTCTTTCCTCTACCACACACACTCATGCGGAAGCTTAAAAAAAAAAAAAAAAAAAAAAAAAAACAACA
>VZSZ01008504.1:26522-55299 GCA_013398815.1 Ibidorhyncha struthersii
CCCCGTAGATTTGTGTACCTCCAGGTGCTGAAGCAGGTCCCTCACCATTTCCCTTGGATTACAGGGGCTTCATTCTGTATTTTCTACGTTGCTTTTTAGGAGGGCAAAGAGCCACTCTGGACATTTCAGAGTACAAGTACTCCAGTATGAAGAAGGCAAAGGAAACCTACCAGGAGTATAATCACAAGGAGTAGAAGGATAACCATAAGCATGAAGAGCATACACATAAGCATAAGGAGTATAAGGAGTATGCTATTCTGTACCCACACAGTGATGTGTTGATAAAAGCCTTGAAGTCTAAATTTAAATGAAATTATGGTGGTACTGCAATATCCCTTTGCTTCCAGCAGAAGAGTGTGAGGACCTTGCATCCTCAAAATGGGGTAGTGCTGTTCCTGTCTGCAGGTGCGTGATGAGGAAGCAGCTGTTACGAGCCTTATATTTGCATTTGTTTTCTTGCCAGGCCCCATACACAACAGTACTAGAGGAAAGGCAAATACATAAATGCAGATATGCGTTTGCTAAATATTCAGGGAAGAGGAGAAATGGAAATTGGCATGTGATGGAAATGGCATGAAATGCAGCTGCACAACTTCTGTATTTGTTGGGGAACTGACTACAGGCCAGAGGAAATTTCTCTTCAGAGGTGCACTGTAGGGACCCCTCTTCTTTGCTGTACTCTTCCTTTGGCATAAGTGGCGTAACACAGCTTTCCTGAATACTGCAGTATTCAGAGGTGTGTGAGAGCCCATATAGGCAGAACAGAAATATTTGCCCTTGTACTGGGAAAGAATGTACAGCAAGCTTTGAACACGTAACCACTTCTTAAGACATCTCATTAACCATGGTTTTCTAATGAGGAAAACCACTTTTTCCAGCTGCAAGGAAAAGCAGGCAGCTGGATCTCTAGGCAGCAGACAGCAAATACAAGCTGGGTTGAGATAGGCAGACAGGATTCAGCTTGCTTTCCTACCGGCAGTTCTCTCCATCAGTTGCTGAAAGACATATATAACAGTTACACTAACAAGGAAACAGCAATAAAATTAGGTAGGATCAAGCTGGGACTGTGTGAGCAGAGCAATACATTGCTGTGGTCCATCTGCTCCACTTCAAAGCTTTCACTCCACAAGCTTTTTTCTGCTTCAAAACTCTGCCTGTCCACAGTGCCGCTGCTTCTCCGGCCCCTTTCCAGCCTGGGAAGTGGCAGAGACAGGAAGCCAGAGGAAACTGTTGCCCCATAAAATGAATAAATTTCTCTCTGGTCACATAATGCTCTCTCCTACAAGCTTAAGATAAGAATAGTTGTAGTGTGGCAGGAAAAAGTCAATTTAGCTGTGTTTTCTGTCTCATGGAGATTAACATTGGAGGCCTAGGGAAGACTAAAAAGGAAAACACAGTCATGCAGTGATAACATCCAGCACGATCCTCCAGCTTCCACATACCTGCAGCTCGCAGTCTTCAGAGCCAGAGGTAGCATCTTCATGTTAGATAATCCTTGATAAGTCTTATTCCATTATCTAACTCCTTTTAAACAGACGTGTATGGCACACAAGCATACACATGTGTACTTTTCTCTAGATTAGAGGAGTCTGCTATTTTTATGGCTCATCCTGTATGTGCTGTTGGAAAAGCTGAAATGTGTTTTACTCTGGCTCAGTTTCATGACCACTGATGAAAATATCAGTCTTCACAAGAGTGGGTATAAAATGAAATTTCATATTTCCACATTACTCAACATGTAAATATTTGGTAAGATGTTATGTTTATATAGTAATATTTAATTAAATATCCTAGGATTAACAGATGTCCTAAATCCTTTTATGTACAGCCATCTCAGATATTGCCAAAACCATAATAAATTATGATAAGTTTGGAAATATACAAAAAAATGCTAATTTTTCTGAAAGAAGTATTCATAAACAAATCTTTATACCTTTTGGGAAAACAGGTAATGCATTGTAAATATTTATTATAGAAGTATTATTAAGAAAGAGACACAGCAGGAGCTGAGCAGCTGGAACTAAGCTGCTATGAATAATTTTGTTAAAGAACACTGTCAACAATATTTATACTGTGTCCAAATTGTGCTAAGTTTTTTACACACTATTAAGAAGATAAGATCACATACCTATTGTGGTGTTTGGCAACTCACTCAGAGCCAAGAAGTCTGGCCGGACTCCATCGCAGTCGATGCCTAAGCTCTTAACAGATCAGTGTTGTGCAATGTGCCACTCTGCGCCGCGCGTCTCGCTCAAGGGCTTTCTCAAGGTGCAGTTCCCAAACCCTATACTCCTGCCCGGCTGCAGCTGAGCAGTGGTATGAAACGGGTTTCAACAAAAGGAAAGCCCCTAATGCAGTGACATACTAATGAGTATTTTAAGTGTAAAGAGTTGTCTTCTAGGCAAATTCTCATTCAGTGGAGGCACAGTGGAGAGAATTACACTCTTTTGGGCACATACAGACTTCAGTGTGTCTTTTGTCTGTGGTTGGATTCTGCTCAGATACTCTGCTTTGTCTTTACCGGTTCAGGGGTACACAAATTTACAGGTGAGTTCACGAACGCAAACAAATGTAAATTCTCACAAGGTATAGTTATAAAATAGTGCATACAGGACAAATCTAAGCAGTATATATGCTTACTGTTGTTTACTTTACATATTTATTATGTTGTGAAAAGTTTACGAATTTTAAAAATGCAGGCTATTCCTTAGCTACATGTCTTCTTTTTAAATAGTTGTTTGGGGTTTTTTTTATTTCCCTGATGGCACTTCACATTAAAAGTGAGTTAGGTTCAAGCCAATAATTTGTAATTCCACAGCATTTCTTCTTTCAGTCATTCAGTCACATGATTTAGTTTTAGATAGCCCTGTGATCAGCAGGGAGTTGGACTCGATGATCCTTATGGGTCCCTTCCAACTTGAGATATTCTGTGATTCTGTGAAGACTGACTGATTTTTCCCCTGCAAAACACCATAGGAAATTAGGTCAACAGAGTTGCCCTTCCAGAAACATATGATTCAACAGAAGATTTGTTGTCTATCAATCAAGTTCTGTATTGAATCCAGAGGACCAATTTTAGGGATAACTTTTAATTGTAAACTTCAGGTTTTAACCCAGGTTTCTGAAGAAAATAAGTTTTGTGAGACTAGAACTGCTGTCTGTTTCTATTTGTCCATCCTGTTCACCACTAATAACGTTTCAAGCACTAAGAATTTCAATCCAGTCAAACAGAGAAGGTGAAGTCTCCAGTACCACCAAGTTTTTCCAAGTCCAGAGGAAACAGCATCCAGGTAGAGAGAAGGGACCCCTTATGGTGTGCTGGAGGACTCCAGTTGGACAGAGCCATTACAAAGACTTCATCCACCAAAACAGACCATAGATCAGAGCTCTTGCCCATCCTTAGCCTAACACAGCCCCCAGGAGACCAGCCCCTTGGAAGCTGAAATGTAGCTCCCGGTGGCTTGGTTTGAAGACAGCGATCTGGAGGTCAGGCACCGCAGCCCACTGCTTTTGCAGATGTGTGACTCTGCAGCTCCTTTAGTGACAGAGGGTCTTTAACCAGCAGAGCCATCGTAGCTAGTGACCTCCTGGCTCCGACTTTTTGCGGGGTCGCGCTATGTGCTGATGCTAGTCGCTGCCCACAGGTGGCAGTGAGCCTTCACTGTTTGCAAGAGAGAAACACCAAAATTTCCTCTGAGCCTAGGTAGCGTCAGTGGGCAACGGCATAACAGCCCCGTTCTTCCTGAAGCCCTGCTTGAGGTGCTCGGATTTGGCTTTCTGCAAGTTACTTAGCGGAGGGCTGGCCATGCTTTTCAGTCCTCATTGGAAATGCTGCAACATAATCTGTATGACTGGGAAGAGTTTGTAGACCAGTTGGAATGAGCAAGATCTGCCAAAAATATTCAATCAAATCTGTGATGTCAAACTGTGGCAATATAGTTGAAAAAGCTATGCTTTCAAACGGGAATATATCACAGAGATGGTGGTCATGTTATTATCTGTGGCTGCTTGAACATACACCTGGTGGGAAAAGACAGAGAAAGGGAAGGAAGAAAAGAAAAGGAACGGAGGAGATCAGTGGAGATCAGAAAATTGCTCATGCTAGTCAGAGTAACAAACTTTGCTGTCAACAAACACAGCTTCCCTTGAATTTTCCAAAGGATAAAATCACAATTGTTTACATTTAAGAACTTCTCTCTCCCATGTCCTTTACCACAACAAAGTTATTTAGGTTTCCTATGAAACAATGATATACATTTCTGACGTTCCAAAATACATGCTGAGTGCAAGCTTTTAAACCTGCATAGATAAATAGATTAGATTAAAGGACTCCTGGAACAAAAACAATGATGTTGAGTGGAAAAACAGACAGTAAGTAACATTAACCAACCTGTACTTTGAAGATGTTTGTGTATACTATATAAAATCTCGATAAATGTCTGTCCCTTCATTTTTGTCCTGGAATCAATCAATACATGAATCACATAGGAGGGGGTTTTTCCCTCTTTTTTCTCTCCAGCCAGCAATAGCAGCAAACTTCAAAGTGACAAGTAACATCAGCAAACCAAAAAAGCAAGAAAATGTACTTTTTTTCTCAAACAGACCGCTGCCCAAATGTGAATTAACTATGTGAGTTTTTTCTCTGCTTTCAGACAGCTGTGAACATCTGCCAAATGACTGGAAACCCATTGCATATGGTGCCACCTGCATCTTGATATATAACAACAAGCCAAGTTTTGCCATCATATACGTCTTTGCATCTCCACTGAATCCACTGGGGTTGCATGCATGTAACTGAGAGTTTAATCCCAGTGGAGCTCTGTTGTGTTGCCCAGTGACCAAATTCAGTCGACTTCAGTGGAGTCACAGGATGTAACTGAGATCAGACCTGCTTTATTTATCAGTAAGCACCTTCATCAGTAAATTCTTTTACCACTCTGATGCTCTGTCTATTAAGTTTCCCATAAAAATGTGTATTCTGACAAATAGGGAGCTTTGCTATTAGACATCTCTAGCTTGGTGGGCTGATTTTAAGACAGAAGTTATGGTGAGGTTTCTGTTATTTTCTTGTGAAAAGGCAGAGTTCTGTGAATCCTCCACTCCAAGTCGCTGGGCAAATGTGGAGGCACAGGTCCTGCAGGGAAGACCAGTTCAGGAGCTACAGGTAATAGGAAACACATCTGGGAACAGGACCTCAGAATCCACCAGGGCCCTGCTTCTCTGAGTGGCCAAACTGGCTTTCTGTAGAACAGTAGGTTCATCATATTCAGCACCCAAACCAATCTGATTTACTATCGGAGGATAAGCCTCCTGCTCTAGAATGGTCCTGGGCTGACTATCTGGGGCAAGTAGGAGGCTCATGCTCAAGACCTTGGCAGTGCAGGTACAGAAGGTGAACTCCACGTTGTTATGTCTCACCTGCCCCATGGTCACAGGAGAGAGGTTTTATTCTCAGGCTACCTGGAAAGAGATACAAGGCAGACAATGTCTGTGTTCTTCAGGAAAACAAAACCCCTCTAAAACAGCACACATATTGTCTTAGGGATTTAGGACATCATTTTTAACTCTGATTGAGATACTTCAAGAGGAAAAATCAAATAGAAATTTGCATTTTGTGTGCTGCTGAAATAAAGAAATCCTTGAAGTCTTTGTTATTTTGTATATTTCATGCATTTGCGACTGTGTGTTTTGGGCAGAGTCAGTTTCACATGGTCTGCATATGGCAATTTTATGCAGGAAAAAAATTCACATACAAAGCAAAGCCAGAATCGTCTGGCACATAGCTTCTAGGGACAGATGGTGCCACCTGCGTCCTGGGGTAAGAATAGTCCCAGCCAGGTTTGTAGACAATGACCTATTTAAATGAGAGAGGGGAAAAAATCCACAAGCTCTCTTCCTTATCTAAGAACAGAACATTTACAGCAATAGAGAATGACAAAAAGGAAGCATTATTGAGAGCTGCATTTTCACACTAAGACATACCTCTGAGAGAGAAAACATGGAAAAAGATATATCCTCACTGCTATTGAAATCTGCTGTTTCTTTCTTGCCACCCAGCTTCTTTTCCAAAGATGTGTTTTAGCCACAGGTTCTGGGTTTATATACAAACTATCAACCTCTAGGCCTCCTTTCTCTTCTCCTTCTTCCTCTGACCAAGGTTATTCAGCCTTACAGTTCAGTTTAAGCTGAGCTTTTTGATAGGTTTACAGCTGCAATGAATTTGCAGTTGTGTACTCCTCTTGATATCGTATTCTCTCGCCACTGAAATGAAAGATGTCACAAATTCAGCTCTGAAGGGAGCACCGAGAGTTGAAAATTCATTTGAACTAATAGTTTCTGTAACAGGCAGCAAGAACAACACAGGAAAGGTAAATAAAAGAAGGAGAGAGAAGGGTAAGCATGTGAGTTTTTCTTAATATGAAAAGTTTCTTACTTACAGGAAAACCATTTATTTTGTTGGTTATTATTTTACTCCATGTCCTCGTAAGAAAATGTTTGTGTTATGTGCTTTTTAAATTTCATTTTTCCTCTGTAGAAAGGAGTTTGAAAACAGATATTCTTTCACTTATTGAACAACTAATTATTCTCAAAAGTGTGTGTGTTTGTGTGGGTATACAGATAAAACTCTGTACAGGCACTAGCTGACAATGGTTTTGCTTCTTTTTCAGCAATGTTAATAGAAAATCTGGTGAAACCTGATTTCCTTCTAGAAAGAAATGAAAAGCTAAATAAACTTATAGTTTTAGCTCTTAGTATAGGTCTTTTTTTTCTAGATTTCTTTTAGCTATAGAAAGACAAATCTGTTCAAACCATTTTACCTCTTTGGTGTGCTTGAAACCAGTGGATGCTACAAGGTCATTCCGTCTGTTGACAAAGGTGAATATTCGCTAAGTTTCAGCAGCTCACAGTTTGGAAATAGAGTTCATTGGTTGTCTTCTACCTAGAGATAACAGTAAAAATTTAATCTGTGATATTTTTACACTGTTACCATCGTTATTTTATATTGGGCTGAAGAGAGGTGCACAGGGCCACCTTTTTTATGGTATTGTTGTTCTTAGTAAAAATAAAGAAAGGCTAAAAAAGTCAGACTATACAGAAACACTTTACCAAATTTTTATAAACTTACACGGATTTTTTTTTTTCCATTTGAATTTCAGGGTGAAGCTTGGGTCTGTCTTTAACTTAAATGCTTTTTTCTGTTTCTAGTTAGAATATTTGGTGGTGGAGGATGTTCAGGTGGAAAAATAAAAGCTACCACCCTCTCAGTGCAGTTAGGTACCACGGGAATGAACGTTCAAGGACATGCTGCTGTATTCCTTTTAATGCCAGAGCACAACACCCAGTCCTGAACTGCTCCCGGAACATTGTTTGAAGACTAACTAAAACCAGAATAGTGGTTTTGTATGCCATCTATGCAATTTAGATAAAAGGAGTGCGAGGTAAAGTAATACAGATATTTATAGCTACTTTTATTTTTCTGTGGTCCTTGTTGTTAAATGTTTTTTACATTCTTCTCTTTTTAGACTAGAAAACCTGAAATAAGTTTTTTAAATGTATCAGTAGTGTATGTGTTTTCATAAACTGTATTTCTATTTTACTGTGCAAATACAATACACAGGATATCCCTTTTGCCAGGAAAGCAAAGCTTGATAGACTCAAATTAAATGGAATATAGTGAAAAGAAATGAGAGAGGGCTTTACAGTTTAGCTCACTGAATGGTTTTAAAAGTTTCAAATTAAATGACACATTAAAAATACCTGCTTTGCCAGCTTTTCCAGCAGAAAACTACAACAAAAGGTAACTAAAGCTCTTCCAATGTTCAAGTTACAACAAAACCACAAAAGAGAATTTTTAACAAAGAGCAGGCTACAGACAGCACTGGACAGAGTCTAAACACTGACTTCTGCACCTGTAAGCCTCAATGGGGTGTTAGTCTCACATGCGTAAGTATACAATAAGCCAGCAGAAGGAAATACAGGTTTTAAAACTGCTTCTTTTACCTTAAATCTGGTTTATCAGACCTCTTCAGGTGGGGTCTTGAACAACAAACAGACCACATGGTCATAAATGACTATTTTCTTTCAAGTACTTTGACAAGTTATTTTCCAGCCTAATATTACTGGAAGCTTAATTTCTCTAAATGACTGGATATATAAGCTCCATCTTTCAGAGCAGGTTGTTTCTATGGAGGAAAATATATATAACCTTATTCATTTCTTCAGTGATTTTTTCAGACCCTGGTGTGTGATATAGGACCTGTTTCAAAAAAAGACGACATGCCAAAAACCTGCAGGTAAAAATCAGATATGCTTTTTTAACCCTTTTGAAACTCCGTTATGACAGTGATTTCATTTGAAATTTTAGTTTTGCTGCCTATAATTTTCCTTAAAGTTAGTGAAAAATTAACTCCTCACACATAATCAGTGACAGCATTGAATTTTTCTGTGCTGTATATTACTTCTCACTCCTGAAAAAAAAAAAAAAGAGTTGAGTTTCTTCTGGATTTAGAAGCAAAGGAACCCAGGAAGAACAAGACCGTGTGGCCCACAGAGCACTGACTGAGTAGTTAAGCTCTTGGCATGGAAGAAAGCCACAGCTGAAGGCAGAGTTGAAAGAGAGGTGGGGTGGTTGGTATTGCTTCCCTGGAAGCAGATATCCAGGGACTCTCCACAAGGAACTACACAGTTTGGCTATCAAGTGTTTGTTGTCACGTGCAAAGGACTTCTCTTTACACCTTCTCATAAGGTTTTTTCATATTTCATCCAACCACAGGAAAGCAATTCATGTGTTTGTGAATGTTTCCTTCTCAGCAAAGAAAATGTAGTAAAATGAGATCAGCCTCCGCGGGAAGACTGAGAGAGACTATGACTAAGAATGGAGGAGTAAAGAGAGTATGACCATAAAAGAGAAGCGGGGAACCAGAGCTGGTTAACCCATCTGTAGGGCTGTCAAATCCCTCTGTGCCCTGAGGAGCTGAAAATCTGGACCACAGACTGAGTTAACTCCTGGGGTTCATGGCGCTTGCTAGAACTGAATAACCCACAAATCCTTAATCCAACTGGATCACAAAATATTTGCTTCATGCTGTCTTTCATGCCTTCAAGCTAGCCAGATAGAAGCTTTCCCACTGGCTACTGTTGTCAGGTACTCAACTCAGGAGCAGGAAGGTATGTCCCTCAGGGAAAAGGAGAATCAAGCAGGAGGATAGTTGGTAGGTCTTGGCCAGAAGATGTAAGGAAGAAGCAGGTGATTAAGAAATGGTCGTCTAAAGCTGCCAGCATAACTGGAAGAAAAGGTCTGTTATAATTATTATTACAAATGGATGCCTTGAGCCTAGTTTTGTCATTTTGCAGTTTTGAAGGTTATTCTTTTCAGAGGTGGGTTTGTAAGCTTACAGGCATTGGTTTCTCCATGTAATGTTGGTATCTGCTAGTCATGTTCATGTTTTTATGGCAATTATCAGTACCCCTTGAGGTATCAATGAGTCTTGGGGAACAGGATACCACCCTGCCAGGTTGTGAATTGAAAGGCTCTATTGCAAACTACAAAGTAAACTAAGACAGATGGGTAACATAAAGGCAGAAGTGGATAGCAATGGTCAGAATGTATACTGGGTCTGTCTGGGATGGAGTTAATTTTTTTCACAGCAGCTCACGTGGTGCTGCGGTTTAGATTTGTGACCAAGACAGTGCTGATGACACAATAATATTTTAGCTCTCGCTGAACAGCATTTGCGCATCATCAAAGCCTTCTCTTTTTCTCACTCTGCCTCCCCAGAATAGATTGGGAGTGCGCAAGAGGCTGGGAGGGAACACAACCAGGCAGATGACCTGAACTAACCAAAAGCACACTCCATGCCATATAACATCATGGTCAGCAATAAAAAGGGAAAAGAGAGAGTTTTAGGATAGTTAGCCATCTTTGCTCAGAAGCTCTCAGGGCATCTCTCTACCTACGGGAGGTGCTGAGAGATTGCTTTGCATCACTTGGTTTGCTTTCTTTTCTTTTTTCTCTTCTTTCACTTCTCCTTCACTTAGTAAACAAACTGTATCTTGACCCACAACTTTTCTTGCTTTTACTCTTCCCTTCCTCATCCCACTGGGGTGAGGGGGGATAGTGAGTGAGAGGCTGTGTGGTGTTTAGCTGCCTATAGTGGTTAACCCACAGCAGTATGATAGGCCAGCACACGGACAAGGTCTTGTAGAGAAAAGTGAGTTTTAAGAAGAGATTTGAAAGAGGATGACATGTTCTTAATTTCTTAATATTGGCAGGATGCAAGTTCCAGTTATGAGAGGCAGCATGAAAAAGAACACAAAGACTTTTGAAAATCTAACAAGTGGGTGATGGATGTGGAGGGGACAGCTGACATATAAGAGAATGAGAGCTGAAAAAATGGTGTGCAGAGGCTGTGAAGGGCTCTGAAAATAAAATAAAGTATTTTATGCTAAAGAACATAGAGGAAGGGGAGGCAGTGGAGGAAGATAAAAGAGGAGTGATTTAGTGAAGTCTGTGGGCTGAGAAGAGGGACTTTGTGGGAGGATTCAAGGGGGTTATAAACTGATTCTTTTTCTCAGTTTCTTTTATTATTATTATTATTATTATTATTATTATTGTATTCAAAACCTTGTCCAGCTAGTAACAAGAAAATTTCTTACAGCTGCTGAACAGAAGTAACAACACAGGGACCCCGTGTATATAAGGCTAATTTCATTTATCAGATGCTGGGAGCTGGTATAATCTTTTCTTTCAGAAAACACAAGGTGAGCTGTGCTTATTCTTCACCTTTCAGACGCATTTCCATGCGCATCTCTAAGCTCACCCACTGCCTGACTTACTTACAAGCACTGCATCTTCACATTCAGGTGTCCAAGTGCAGAAACAGAGAGAGAGATTTAGTAAGCTTCTTAGTAACACATGGAAATAGACAGCAACATCTGGGAAAAAGAACACCAATAAATTTTCACAGTTGCTCGTGTGTTGCTTGTTCCGTTTAGCCACATAGATCAACCTCACTACCATTTTGCATGGCTAAAATACTTGAATGCAGAATGCCAAGCACATACCAGTCTGCAGAGATAGCACAGTCCCAACCTATGAAATAGGTGTTTCTCCTCAGCAAGCCATGTGCTTGGTAGAAGGCTCAAACCAAATGCCCTTGTTTGTTTTGATTGCAAATATGTGTGTCACCCAAGCCCACTGGAAAAAGCTGCTGCTAAGAGACTGGAGAGTGGCAGCTTGTGGAAAGACCAGCCAGAGGCACTTTCCCCCATGTGGATTGCACTGTGCTGCAAGCTGTCCGAGACCTGCCAAGCAGAAATGGAGGTACTGGAGTTCCATGTGGCAGACTGTACAATTTAATTTGTTTATTCACAGTTTACGTTGTATGCACCATAACATCTGGCTTGTTAGGAAGGGGTGGGGTAGGGCAGAAGGAGGAAAGCTGCCTGGTCATAGTTGACTTCTGAACTGTGCACTCTGGGTGATGTGGAACAGGACAAAGGAGAAAGTGGGAGACTGGTTTTTGCCCCAGGTACAAATAAAACTTTATAGCTGCTGTAAGCCTCAGAGCCCAGCACAGTACAAGACACAGTGGAAGAAACACTGCAGAGGTCAAACAGAGACTAAGAGAGCCCCAAACACAGACACAGAGATCAGCTTCAGAGTCAATGAGAGGAGAGAACTGTTTCTGATGCACCTGGAGGTGCTTAAATTTTAGGGAGTCATTAAGAATATGGGTTGAGGGAAAATCTCTTGAAAAGGACCTGCCTCTGCAAGGGCATAATAGGGAGAACATTGTTCATAAAAACTTGTTTTCTGTCTAGCAGATCAAAGCTGATATATTTTAAAAGGAATGTTGCTGTAATTTGGGTTTTAAAATGTTAGTTGCTCTAGTTTGGGTTCTGGCAATAATTCAAGCAGGAAACAAGACCTCTTTTGAGATTTTCCACATGCTGACTCCAAAGAAAAGGTACAGGTGCTTCCACCACCCGACCTTGGGTAGCTCAAGATCCTGCTGTGCAGGCACCCTCTGTGTGTCACTGGAGAGTCCAACAAAGCATGTTTGCAAAAAAAACAATGCTAGTAAGATCATAATGAGTATGTAGGGGTGAAGGAAATAAACAAATCAGGCAAGGGTAGGAAGGCACTCAGTTCCAGATCCCCATAGTATTCTCTGTGTACTTGGTTGGTTGCTGAGGAGTTTCAAAAGTTACTGTTATGTTGGATGCTGATGAGGTAAGACAGCGTCAGGTAGGAGCAGGCCTACCCAAGAAAAATTGTACCGTTCTCCTTTCTGTCTTATCTCCCTGGCTAAGCACGCTTCCCCATGTTAACTACTTGTATTTTTAGACAAAGGAGAAGCGTGCAGATGAGACTGAAGTGCCAAGGTGTGTGTGGTTTTATAAGATGTGTAAGTATCTTTTGTATATATTATATTTATATATTTATNACTGGAACAGAATAGCTCTTCTAGCTTGCAGGAAATCGCTAGAAAGGGTAGTCAATGAAACAGTTATTTGTATAATTGTTTCTGAGTTGGTCTGGGGCCAGCTAGCACCACAGTTTCAGAAGACAATCTTTTCTTCAATTTGCATTACTCACATGCAAATAGTAGCACGAGAGAGAGAGTAGAAATTGTTCTATTTACAGTGATTTCATAAAGAGTGATGAACCACAGGAAAGCATCCTCTTTGTCTGGAGCAGAAGGGCAACATTCTCCCAGCAGAAGGGATGAGTATGGCTTTCCCTACAAATGCAACCAGTTTCCCAGTATGGGAGGCAAAGATTTTTTCCAGTACATCAGATATCAGCCTGTACAGAAGGTATGCACTGTTTACTATACACAGTTATTACTAAACTGTAACTGGACAGAACTACAAAGGACACATCTTAAACTGGTTTTGTAGGGCATAATTTATTCTCCCAGTCATACTGCTCAAACACCTCTAAATACTGGGTCACTGTTGCACTGTACTTGAAACCTACAACTTCAGTTGTCTCTTATAACTTGTTCATAAACACTAAACAGAAAACCAGTTCTAAAAATGGTGGAGACAACATCTTGATGATGTTGTTAGCTACTTGCTAGGGTAAAAATGTCCCATGTCCCCCATATGTGGTCCTCAAGTTAAATTTCAGTGACCTTCAGAAATGGTGTTTTCAAAAAAATGGCTGACAAAACTCACAAGAATGCAGATGTACTGTATAAATGTATCTATCTCCATCCTCTTGCCTGTACAGTTGCAAAAATAAATGTCACACCTGTGAGGGAACATCAGAGGTGTGGCTGAGATACAGTCTGCAGCAGCAGGAAAGCTACTACACTATTCCTATGTCTAAAAGCCTCCAAGAAAAATGAAAAAGATTCAACCTGTGCTCTTGCAAGAAGACTTAAGACCATTTCCTGGGTCACTGTTTTGGAAAGAAGCAGAGAGGTTTGGGACTCCTTTTGCCAATATGCCTGCAGTGGACAACAGACTTTATACAATTGAGGGAGGGGAGAAAAACTTCAGTAAGAGCCTTTTCATGTTCTTGAAATGACTACATATTGAGGACCATCAGCAAGGTGTAATTAAGCCATGGCTTCACACAGGGAATGTTTATGAATATATTTTCAGGCTGGTATCCTAGCTAACACTCAGCTGTTAGTTTATGACAAAATGTCAGCCAAAAGCTATGTATAATATGGAGAATCTGTGTCTGCATCTAAAATGGTTTAAACATTTCTAAAGTGCTGACATTACATTTTTTCACTTCAAAGTTATCGAAGGAGGGACAGTTACTGAAAGCCTTTTTCAAGCCTCCTTATCCTATATTACCTGTCAGTGAAGGGCTAAGATGGAGAAATCTGGGCCAAAATCCATGCATAAATGAAATGCTGCCAAAGGGAATACTGGATTTTGCCTTTTCCTTTCTGCTGTTCTTCAATTGCAACTAAGAAACATACATTGCAGAGCTGTTCTGAATTAAAATCAGTGATTGATCCCAAAAGCTACTTTGAGAAATGTCAGAAGAGCTCTAGAAGGCTCATGACAAAAGGATGAATGCCTTGCAATGCTGCAATGTGTTAAAAAGGGAGAAAAGTGCACATTGCATATCAGTTGCAGGACAGCGGCCCGACAGGGATTCCTTAAGGCCACAAATCTCATGTTAGGATGGTCCTGGAGGACACTGTCCAAGAGTGGCTAAATTCTAGGGAGTCATTAAAACATGGGATTAGTGACAATCTCCAGAAAGAACCTGCCCTGCAGGGAAATGAAAAACTTTCTCTCTTTAGAAGGTAATGGTCTCGAGGCTGAGCCCAGGATCCCGAGTCTATAATCATTATCATAGAATCATAGAATGGTCTGGTTTGGAAGACACCTTAAAGGTCATCTAGTTCCAAACTCCCACTAGACCAGGTTGCTCAAAGCCCCATCCAGCCTGGCCTTAAACATCTCCAGGGTTGGAGCTTCCACAGCTTCTCTGAGCAACCTGTTCCAGTGCCTCACTAGTCTCAGAGTTAAAAATTTCTTGCCTGATATCTAATCTAAATCTACCTTCTTCCAGTTTGAAGCCATTATACCACACATTTGTTCATGCTGCACTGTTTGACCCCCCCCTCCCACAACAGGTGTATGACAGAGGTTTAAGTGGGCTGCAGCTCTCCCTCCATGTTGGTGCCTCCCTCCCAGCCTTCCCTCCAGCTCACAGCATGCCTGCACCCCAGCCCTCCCCTCGGTGCAGGAGAGTTCTGCTTGCTCCTCACAACTGGCTGAAGGCAAGGGGAAGCCTTGCATATTTGCATGTCAAATGCTTAATACTACATGCTAAATGAGACCTATTTTTTATAGGTAGTTCAAAGTCCTGGTATGTGTCACCTGACACAGTCAGCTGCATTGCTCCAATCACTTGGATTCACAGGAAATCTGGGACGTCTCCACCACACCATGCCAGGACAACAAAGGCCGTTTTCATAGACTTTGGCAACTTTTATGAGGCTGAAATAATCACAAACATTTTGGGTTGTGCCACAGCCTATCCAATTCTCATTGTAATCCCTCTCCAGCATTTAAAATGTTACCTTCAGTTAGTCTCAGAAAACCTCTTTTAGAAAAAAAACCCAAACATTCTAATGTCTATTTCTATGTCTTATCTATATCTTCTCTGACTTTATATGAAGCAAGTGGAGAAGGTTGCAGTCTGCTGCTAAGTGAGTAGGACATGAGGATTGCTTTTTTTCAGCTTGAAACATCACTATGTACTTTACTCATTTTAAGGGGTATACTTTATGAAAAGAGTCACTGGATGAAAAGAAAAGTGAGTGTCTTTGCACTACCTCCTTGTAACATATAAGGTGCTTTTTCCTCTGCCTTTGTACAGTGGGATGCACAAGAGGTACTGAATGCAATCATAGTAATTGAACAAAAAGTTAGAAGTGTAAGGGTATAAATCCTAGTGTAGTTTGTATAAATGGCAAAACTCTCACTGATAACAACGTTGCAAAGAATTTGGCAAATAGCAGTGATAGTCAAGTTGTATTTTATAACCAGAGACTTGACGAAGTTGCTTAAAGAACAGGTTTTTACATCTTACAGTGTATTTTAGATCATGATATCACATCCAGAAATGTTGTTACAGAGCCTGATGTCACATTTCTTTCTCAAAAATACCAGCTTAATCAGAAAAACTACCTGTAAAGGACCACGTTTCTTATTTTAACAGAATAGTTGAGGAAAAAATCTGCAAGGCACAGAACATACAATATGTTCCTACAAGGAAAGATGATACATGTGATGTCAGCTTACTGAAGAATTACTTGGCAGATGGAGGAGAAACAACAAAACCCATAAGATCCAGCTCAAACTTGGGATGATCTTGCAGCTAATTGCACTGCAGCTGTCTAGCAGCAGGCCTTGGAACATGCCGAGCCACTTCTTTACACCTCCAGAAATATTTAATTTCTTATCCATGCCTTAAAGTTGTGGTTTATTTACATTTAGATGTTTGCAGCAGTTCATGCTTTGCAACCAAGAACAAGTTATGCTCAGAATTCCCCCATATTCTCTTATTTCTTCCCAATTCCCTTGATAACTAGACAATACACTGCAGCTGGACAGAATTTTAAATATGCATTTCTTATGCCATCTGCACGTTTCCTCTGACAGTCCTCTGCCATCCCCCACTGCACCAGGTGGAAAGTAAGGTTCAGCTAATAGAACTGAGAAAACCTTTCTGTTTCTTATAAAATTTTTCATTTTTTCATGTGAGTGATGCAGTAATACCTGCTGTCCTTCTGCTTACCTACTTGCTGTCAAAGGCACGGCAACCAGCGTTAACTCAGAGATGTTTTCAAATTAGCTCAAGACAGTATCATTATGACAATGCTGAAAATAGACCAGCCAACCCAGGTCTCTGTGTAATTTTTACAGTTTGCACTGACATACAAGCTGGTCTGATGGGACATCTGTACCAAGACTGGCTAATTGAAAGCTGTCATTGCAGGTGTTTTAGCAAGCTTCATTCATGCCTTCAGCAGATGCATAAGTAATGTTCTGCTGGCTGTATTTGAAGTATGGTGAACACAGTATTCAGGAGGTAATGGTTTTCACACATCAGAGTTCAGAGCTGAAGTTTTCTTCTGCTTGCCCTCAGAGGGCACTAGGGTTTGCAGTCATTGCTTAAGAGTTCTGCAAATTAGCAGAAATAATGTGAGTAGCGGCGTTTGTGAGTTCCTGCTCAGCCAGCTGTGAACCAAAAGAATGTCCATTGAGAGTGTTCTCCGGCACTGACATGTTCAGCACCGCACAAGCTACCAGATCTCTGTCTGTAACACCTGTTAGTTAGAGACACGATTTAGGTGGGTGGAGAAAATGAGGAGGTACTGCAAGCAATTTGCTCTTGAGAACAGCTTTCACAAACATTGTGGTCTTCTTGTTCAAAGTGCTCTACTCCTTGCTTTGACTTTCTCATCAGTGTTGCTTAACACTATGTGCATTGCTTACACATTGTGTGCAACTGACCAGGGTTGATAGCATTGCCAACGATACTAACCAAACTGTTCACCACTGACGCCATTCTGCCCACAGTGCAACGGGACTGTTTCTGAAACTGCTGTCCTTCCACCCCATTTTGTGCTGAATAGTTTCTCTCATGTTACCAGGAATTAATGAATAATGAAATGTTTTCAAGGATCACATTTTTATAATGTCGGTTTCTCTGATCATTTAAAGTCACAGTCCTGATCAACTGACACTACAGAAAATACCTTTCTTTACTTCTCTTGCATTAAATGTCACTAACCACAGAAACTAAGTGTTTAGCAGAGGTGTAAGACATGTTAGAGGTGTAGATAATGTCTGAACATGTCCAAATTAAAGCCTTTTTTGGAGACTTGAGTTCAAGTTACACTCAGTAAACTGGTTTATATCCTTTCGTCATTTCAGATGGATCCATCAATGGAAAGACAGAAACTGTGAGTATATTATATGACTAATACATCCCCACTTCTGCGTATTTCTCTGTCAGACCTTACAGAATTCTGTTGTCCACAAGAGCACAGACACTCAAGAGGGATGTTGGGCTCTCAGGGACAGACACTCAGGTGCGTCCTTTGTAGTATGTTCAACTCTCCCAAAACAACAAGTGGCAGGGGTAAATATTTCTCTTCAAATGTTTGTTATTCGCTGGAAAATCTCATACCCCAGGTGTAGTTTGGCTATTTTAGTGACTGAGCCGTTTTTGTATAAAAAGGCACTTGCTAACACATTTTCTGAGTTACAGTATTTGTGTTCACTTTTATAAACACTCAATTATGTTTCTAATCTTTATGTGTTATGGATCCTTTCCACTCCTTCCGTGCCTTAATGAACAAAATGTGGAGCCTGTATTTGAAAAATGCTTGCAATACTTAAGTAATCAGTAATATATCTGGATAGATTTCAGCTCTAGTTACATGATGATTAATACTTACCAACAAATTATATGAGTTTTATAAACACCCTAATTATGCTATGGCAAGGATGACTACTTCAGACCATGCTTCTCACATGACAAAAAAAGATCTGGCAAATACAGCGGGAAATGTGTGTATTTATGCTAGAAAATTATATGGTCTTTTCTACTATTTTAATGCAATCGTCTCCAGTCACTTCCTTTTCTAGACATCAGTGACCATTAGAAGGCTAGTTTCTGTGCTGCTTTGACTCAGAGAGCCATCAGTTGATGGGTCTGAGTTTCACTTTAATGAAAAATACGCTGGAAAATCAAAGAAAACTGTGACTGCTGAGTCCTGCCTGAGAATCCCAACTTCTGACCTATGAACTTCCACCAACACAAGGCAGTGCTTCATGCTGTGAGGATCTGATGTATTCATTTCCCCTTGAGGTCTAGTGTCTTCGCTGGTTGTGTTTTTCATACAAGCAGCAGCAATAATAAGGTTTGTTTTGCAATTCAGAACCAATTTTAGCAAATCAGGACTGTGGTTCTTCAATGGGAATTCAGTGTAGTGCATCACCTTGTAGGAGATACTGACCAACTCTTTGCTGATTAAAGTAAATTCCAAATAAGTTTCAAATTAACCTAGAATATAGTACCCTTTAAGCACGAGTTTGATGAAAAGCATTGAAACAGAAAATGTCATATAAATGTAATCACAGCTCCAAATAAAAGTACTTCATCTGAAACCTAAAAGCCTGCACAGGAAAAAGAAGTTGTCTCTCCAGTATTTCCATGACAAGGCAACAGGATTTTATTTGATTCTTTCCCTAGCTACACATGAGGTGTAAATTGTTTGTTTACAGTACTTGCACAGAGGAGTTTGACTGATGAGATATTCATTCCGTAGAAAGACCTTTTTCTGTATGGGAAACGCATGTGGAATAACCATACACGCCAAGTGAAGAACAGTGATATAAGTAGAAATACCAGTTTGAAGTCATGATGTTATTTCTGTTTTTTTAAGAAAAGCTACTGAAACCTAAAGACAACAGATTGAAACAGCAATGGGACAGTGTATTTCAGATGGTTAGAGAGGAGACATCTTACTATGGAGAGAGGAGCTCATTTTACTATGCCCCACGTCATTTTTCCACATACTGTAGCAGGACTCACCTGCCTTTAAGGTCTGTTCCTCTTGCAGAAGCAAGAGCCAAGGCCTCCACATATCCTCTAAACCTATGATACATCCTTTGGCATTGAAGTATGTGCCAATATAAGGTAAATAGAGTTAATTTCTCAGGTATTCCTAGGAAGTGCCCTGATCTATGTGTATCTACCCAAGCAGGGGATATCACTGGTGGGTCTTTCTCCCCTCGGCACTCCTGAAGAGTGGTGCAAGGGTGAAAGCGGGGACAAGGCAGGAAGCTGGCATGACCTTCCACCGGGATTGCAAGCCTGGCCATTGAGGGAACCAGCAGCCCCACATCCAGACCAGCCACCTCCATCTTTCTGCAAGGTGAGAGACTGAACTCCCCCCTAGCTGGTGTGCCTCCGGATGCAGGGAAGGTTGCACTACTTTTTCCCCCTAGACTGGCTGCACACACACACACACATGCACGCACACAGTCAACTCTGTCTGAGGGGCAAAGCTACCCAGTGTGTGTTCATAGCATAAACTCCCTGGGGTAAAGCAACCCTCCTTTGTTACTTCAGTTTGGGTTTTAAAATCAGATTGACAACAATTTCCAGATGCTCAAAACTGCCTCAGCTAGGATGGTGGGACTCCATACTTTGCTTTTGTCCACCTGTGTTATTGATAGTGTCTTCCATCGTGAACTTCAAATGAGATCAGTTTATTTCCTTTTCTGAAGCTGTGGTGCCAAGAAGGATTTCCACCATGAATATTAACCCCAGCCCATTTTTTTTTTTATTTAGTAATACTGAATATTTTAACGCAATGTGTAAACTAGTGAAAAAGAATACAGTAATTTGTATTTTGACTACTGTAGTTATCTATAGTCATGGATTTCTAATCACAGAATCATAGAATTGTCTAGGTTGGAAGGGACCTTTAAGATCATTGAGTTCAGCCATTAACCTAACACTGCCAAAAACACCACAAAACCATGTGCCTAAGCACCACAGTTACCTGTCTTTTAAATACTTGCAGGGATGGCAACTCCACCACTTCCCTGGGCAGCCTGTTCCAACACTTAACAACCCTGTCGGTGAAGAAATTTTTCCTAACATCCAATCTAAACCTATCAGACCCCTCACCAGCTTTGCTGCCCTTCTCTTGACATGCTCCACCACTTCTATGTCTTTCTTGTAGTGAGGGGCCCAGAACTGAACACAGTACTCGAGGTGGGGCCTCACCAGTACTGAGTACAGGGGGATGAACACTTCCCTAGTCCTGCTGGCCACATTATTCCTGATACAGGCCAGGATGCCATTGGCCTTCTTGGCCACCTGGGCACACTGCTGGCTCATATTCAGCCGGCTGCCGACCAGCGCTCCCAGGTCCTTTTCTGACGGGCAGCTTTCCAGAACTCTTCTCCAAGCCTGTAACACTGCATGGGGTTGTTAATATTTCCTTTCCATATCAGTTCCATCAGCAGACCTTTCTGAAAAACACCTCTCCACCCAAAAAGTTGCATAAAATTTCAGGCAGACGAGCCCATCAGGAAGAAAGGCCAATCTTTTTCCCATACACACAGTGTAGTGCAGATGATCACCTCATAACACCAACAGAATTTGAAAAGGAGTATGTCTTGATGTATTTGCGAGATAAGAAAGGACCAGACATTAACACTCTTCTATTCTTTCCTGTGTTTTGTTGAATTTTGATGGACCATAGGAGATCAGCATTTTCAGCTCTGTTCAGACCCTTTGCAGCCCCATACAAATTTGTACAGTTCTTCTCCACATCTCTTGCAAATGTGACAACCACTAACCTGCGGACAGAGTGCACTTTCCTACTTTAAGCAAATGCAACAGCAATGGAGAAGCCAAGACCTTAACAAAGTTTAGATGAGGTACAGCATCCAGTGGCCCAACGATGGAGAAGTAATGACTGCATGGGTTATTTTTCTTGGGATTCTTACCTTTCTGTTTCCATTCATTTTCACACATACCTAGTCACACCTGACTGGGTAACCAATTACTTCACCACTGGAGCTATTGTCACAGCCTTTTATATAATTTGCAGCTTTGTCAGTAAAACATCAGGTGACTTCAGGCACTTAGTACAGACAAGCTCTTACTCATTGTCTTTAGGTGGAGTGACTGGGGCAGTAGTGTCTGTGCAGCAATAGAAAGAGTAAATTCATTCATTTCTTCAGCCTCAGCAGGTTTTGAACCATTCTCAATAGTTCCCTCTTTAATTCAAATTTGAAATGTTAGAAGAGATACTCTATAGTCTGTTCCAGCTATAAAATCATATTTTCCTTCTTATTCTGAGTGTCTGCAATTGTTCTTTCATAGTGCTTAACCTTTAAAGTCAGGAGGTCACTTGGAAGCTCTCCAGTCTGAAATGCGAACGTCCACATTTAAAATACAGAAACCCTTTTAAAAGGTTGAAGGTATTTTTATTTGAAAGCTCAGTTTATAATGACTGTTGTCCATCAACCCAGAACTACTTTCTCGCCAGGGATCTTTATTGTTTCTTTCTTATTACATGGTATAACAATTCTTTGGTACTCATTTCCTGAAGAAGATTACTTTTCAGTATCAAACTTCTCCAACAGGTCTTTTTTGGGCCAAAGTCTGCAAATATGCATTGCAATGAAGCAGGGCGTCTTTCCAGGCATTACCGACTGCAGAGAAAAATCTGATGTCTGTTCTACCGTTTCTTTCTCTGCACATTTACTGCTGATCATGAATGTATGCACTCTGGGCTGTACTCATCTATGAATTAGAGTTTCTTGCAATGAAACACAAAACCAAGAGAAACTCGGCTGGTTTTAAGTTTCATTACAAAATCAAAACTCAGCCCAATTTTGTAAAGGTTTGCTAAGGTTCTCAAAGTCTTTGAAATAAACGGGGTGCACTTATGACTTAACTTGGCAGATTTATGATCTCATATGGAAACAGGCATTTGAGAAAAAAAGGTGCGCCAAAATGAGCTAGAGTTAAGGTGGCATTTTTTAGATGCACCACAGTGACTTAGAAGCCCCATTATCAAAACTAGCTTAATCACTTCCATAAATTTTGCCCCGGAATTGGGCATTGACCTCCAAGGCTAAAGAAAAAGTGAAATTTGTCTTGATTTTATGGTTATTATGTCACGTAAGTTTTTCAGACAAGGTGTTACCACCAACTGGAAATTTTGCTCTTTGAGTTGAAAACTAGTAGTTTAGTTATTTTCAAAAAATCCACTTCCTTGAGTTAAACATTAGAGACACATCCAGATAAAAAGCATAAAAATTAACACCTTTTCAGTACAGTATAGAAAAGAGAAATAAGTCAGGGTGTGGGCGCACTTGAAAAGGCAAAGTCACCCGCACCATGTTTGCACCATATGCCATAGCAACAAGTGAATTATTTCTTAATAGTGTTGCAGAACCATGTTAAATAGATCTGAGACTGGATTTGATATTCTGGTACCTTCTGAACCTTGAGACAGGGTGTAAAATATCTAGATCTGAATGCGAAGTTTATGTAAAACTGAGGCTAAGCTTCCTTTGACCCAAGGAATATTTACTTATTTATGAAAAATGGAACAGATCCAACAAGAGAATTATGACTTCAGTTTGGGACCTTTCCTGCTTTCTTTCTGTGGATTGTTGCAGTTGTGGCTTTCATCAGCTAGCACAACTTCTCATTTTATTGCTATGTATTAAAAAGAGTGTTGTGGATCATAGTAGGTAATGGCATTGTGAATGAGACCTTGGATATCCTAAACTTGACTTGTAGTGTGCAGTTGTGCATCACTGTGGAGGACTGGATCTGATGTTATAGTTGGTCCTTTCCATATCAATATCCTCATATTCATCCTAAATTAACAAATAGCCTGGTGATAAGCACAGTCCATGGATGACAGGGAAAATTACTCTTATGATACTCTTGTAAGACTCTAGGATGGATCATTCTTCTTGGGGGCTCTTCATTAGAGATTCTTTCCTGAGCCTGAGAAACACTTTATCATAAAAGCTTTATCAAAAACTGATAAATTCCAGTGAAAAGTCTCAGCTCAAAGTCACAGTTTTTACCATAAAATTTTTAAAAGTATTTTGCTGCAGGATTCTCGATCCCTTCTCATGTTTTCCCTATAAAATTGTCTACAGAATCACCATTGTGTGGTCCACCACTGCATAATCGCAATAAGAGGCTCAGTTGTAAAGCAGGATTTGTTCAAAGTTTACTGGAGAAATGGTTTAGAATCTGGGTGTACAGAGGTAGACATTGATGGCAAAGCATTTGAGTCAGGGTTGTGAGGTTGATCCATCTTTCACAATAGCTGGGTGAAATGATTTCACAGTTGGGCATGTAATTAACACAGATTTCATCTATTTTCCTTTGTGCTTGATATTGTTATTTTATTTCCTTCTGAAAAGGGGATGCAAGAAATGAACAGGTCTTGCCATCTACACGGTTGTTTGTGAGGTTTTCTTTCCCAAAAAGTTGATACAATTTTGATAATTCAAATGTTTTTTATACAGGACTAGAATCATAATTAGTTCCTTCAATCATCTATAAGCAGTCAGTTCTTTGTTAGTTCCTTGTTTATTTCTCATGCCATCAAAAATGTAATTCTATTATTATTGTAATATGCTTGAAATTTTTCTTTGGCATCAGATTATAGCCAGATCTTCAAACTGGATTATTTTTATTGTAACTTGAAGGATCTTTTAACTCAGCAGTCCAGCTTTTCTTAATGCAGAACAAGAGATGAAGGGTTGAGAATTCCCGAGTCCCACTGGGAGACTCATGAATGGTCAGTATGAAACTCTCGCGTGCCGTTCAGAAGACCTGAGATATCATTTGTAGAAATATGTCATCTGACTAATATGCAAAAGGAATAAGTATTTTCCCAGCCAAACATCTAAGATAACACCAGAGCTGTCTTTAAATGCTTTCCACACCACCTGCAAAAAATCGAGTAAAAGAGAATAAAATAGAAACAAAAACCTTAAACAGACTAGTATCTTAGTCAGGGAACTTATGCATTTAACAAGTCACTGTTGTGGAAATGTCTCCACCGTCTTCTTCATGCAGTAGATCACACTACCAGCATTATTCTGCAATGGCCTGTGCACAACCTAATCTGCTATGTAACATTAAGCAAAGTTAGCGTTTTGCATTCTGGGTGATTCTGCAATGACTCGAGCAAGATGTACACGAAACAGCTTGCATATCAACATGATGGAGAAGCAATTGACGTCAGATAGAGATGGCCTGCCAAACGAAAGATGTTATGTGCACCTTTGTTGTTCAGAGCAAGGACAGAAGGTGCTTTTTGGAACACATGGGTTCTGGAAAGCTTATGGAAATAGCTTGGGTTTTCACATTTCAGATGGTCTACCATGTATTAGAGTGTAGAGCTGAGTTCAAACCAATGCTCCCAGGAGAGATTTCGTTTCCGTGAGAAATCAGACATTCCTATCTCTGACTTATTTGACAACAGAGGCTGCCCAACTGCTCATTTTTTCTCCAGTACTTGGTTTTTTACTTTGGATACAAATAATATTTCCTAGCAAGGGAAATTATTGCACTTCTGACTCCTCTTCCTTCCAGCATGACTTCTGTTGAGTGGGAGCAGTAAGACAGGAGTAAACAGGTGTCCCTTTTGCTCAGCGCTCTCCTCCACAGTGAAAAATATGTTGCTGGTTTTTGCTAGTGTTGCAGTGAGTTTACCTAACTTAGGTACTTCTGTGGCTGGTAAAGCTACCTCACAAATCAGCCTGCTAAACCCTCAGGACGGGCCAGAGGGTAACCTGTGAGAAAGTTTTCTGCTTGCAACATCTCAAGGGTCCCCATCCATTTATAAACTTCTTACACTGCTCAGCACTTTTGCGTATGGTGAGCGTGCTTCACCAACCTTGTCATGTCACCTCACAGTCCCTTGTTAACATATGGTCTTCTAAATGTAGATATTCATCTGCTTGACTTTCTTTAAAGCTACTAGTAAAAATAAAATACAAAAAAAAAAAACTAAATATAAAACAGATGTACAAGTGCACCTTGGGATGGATGTATTACAGAGACAAACCATCATCAGGCTCCTCAAGATCGCATTCTCGGGTTGTTTTATTATCACCTGGTCATGTGGCGTGCACCTGTGCTCTGATGGCTCTGCAACTGGCTTCAACACAAGAGCTCACCAGGTCCAGAAATAGCTTGGGTTTTTTAACATCTCTTGTGTGTTTTTATTTTACTTTATTTTTTTTCTGTGCCTTGAGTTTTATGACTTGCAGGGCTTCTGTGTCCTCTTACTGCAGTGGGAGTAAACATCAAGCTTAATTTTTATCCAAATTGTATATATTTGAAATACAAATGGATGGGGGCGGGGGGGAAGTATAAATGCACTACCAAAGCAGAAAAAGCAAGAAAAGAGAAGAAATGTCAAAATGTCCATCAGGCTAACATCCACAGAAATGAAGCTGGTGTGCTAAAAATGGTAATTAAGTGGCATTAACTGCTAGAGTTTAAAATGCCAACACAGAACACACCTGCTCCTTCAGCTGCAGAATGCCTCCACTTGACTATCTTCAGTCTGGGCTGCAAAGCCTCCAGAAAAATGAACACCAGCCTCTGCAAACCTGCTCCCCCTGGGCCAGTGCGTGCTCAGCACCTGTTTGCCCACTCTGTGTCCTAGGTGAGCCAGCATGACACCTGGCCACTCTCTTTGGGGGACACCTGACCCGGCAGGCAGGCTCAAAGCACCTCTGAAGATCACTGGTTGCACAGTGACCAAGTCATGCTCCTCTTCCTTAACATGATGTAGCTGTGGTCGTAGCTGCTGGCCCAATCTTCAGAGCACATGCTTTGGGAATAGGTGTGCTGTGGCTGAGCTGGAGCTCCTTGAGGGATCTGTAGGGTTACAGGATCCATGTGCCAGACCTTTTCCCCTGGGGAGTCTGGCAGCCCTGGGAAGAGGAAGGCAGAAGGTTGGAGATGGAGGAGAGCAAGCCAGAGGGAACATGACAGCAACTGAAGGTCCAGGGATCCTGTGCTCACTCACCACAGTGCTGCTGGGCTTCAATCCCAGAGCAAAACTGCTTGGAAAGCAGGACCAGCTGAGGCAATGCTTTGCATTGACTTCACATGGTTTGAATCCACCTGAGTCTAGACTGAGATTAATTATATTTTTTTTTCCTGGGGACAGCTGAAATACTACATTCCTCATCATCTTCACCATGATTCTGGGAAATCCACCAAGCCTGGTAGATTTCCATGAGGTATTTGAGTTAGTGAAGCTGAGAGTGGTTACCGTCTGACAAGTCTTTGGTAACCTGACTGGACTGAAGTTCTCCACCAGTTCCTAGTGGAGAGTTCTCTGCATCACAGTGGACACTACCTGATATCATTTTAGCTATCATAGTTACTCATTCAAAATACGGTAGCACAGATTCAAGATTTTATCACATTGTGAGCATGCAGTCACACAGCTGTCCTACTGCTTAGTCTGATGACTGTTCAATATCTAAAGGTTTAGCATAGTTTTTAAACTAGTTTCTGATAGTTCAGCTTGTTTTCTAATAGCTACTTTTTAAACTTTTTTTACTGTAACAAAACCCCTAAATTCTGCTCCCTGCACTTAATGCCCTAACAGGGATATGCAGAAAACATGACTTGCAAGGTACAACTGGGGCTGTGTTTATGAGTTCTTGTACTGTAGCAATGCCAAGTGTGAGCCAGCTTCCTTTAGTGAGAGTCGTTGTGCACTCAATTAAACCTCAGCTCAAGGTATCTTTACAACAGCAGCGAGGAGCCAAATGCAGCACTTCATAAAGAGCTAGGACTTATTGAATAGGGGAAACTTATTCATACAGAAATTAGGATGTGGGAGTGCTAATTTCTATTTGATTAAAACAGAGGTGTCCGTGATTTTAAAAAGAGGTCAGGAACACAGATCTTTGAAAACGAGATCATGTGAATTGCCTCCACTCACAGCAGATCTGGGTGAGTCAGGTCTGCAGGCTGACAGCTGTGTGCCCTATCAGGCAGGCAGGCAGGCAGCCCCCCTACCCAGAATTCAGGATGGTCTATCTGGAAAAGGGTGTGGATAGATGATTCCCTGCTTTCCTACATGATTTACCTCTCATACCTGTAACAGGGGCTGAAGGGATTTCAGATTAGTTTATTTTTGATGGAAACATTCAGTAAAGAAACCGCTTTGATCTTCCTTGGGTCAAGTAATTTAAGCTAACACCAACTGCCAAGGCAATGCTGCATACTGATGTGCTGATGTATATATTACTATACCTACTGTATCAGTCTTACATAAACATCTAATACCTCCAGGTTTGGAATTTTTTCTTTGTGGTACATCGTTTTACCATATTTTCAATGTATTTTCCTTTTTAGCATTGTGATTGCAATTCTTCAAACAGTAAATCAGTCTGTATTTACATGTGAATAAAACTTTTCTTAAAAGCCATGTGTTTTTTAAGTCAATATTTTTTCTAGAAATTAGATATTAAAAATTTAAATTAAGAAAGCACCTCACTGGATTTAGATATTTTTCAACAATTGTACAGGATAGACAGAGAGAACGAGTACTTTCATTTCCTTCCGTAAATTTTACCTCACATTTTGGGATGTGGCTCCAAAACTATTATATGCACTCTATGTAAACTTCAGCAAGACTGAGGTACAAAGTACCTCTCAAGATCCAGATCTACATTGACAAATAATTTACAGTCAAGTTCAGAAGTTGTCTGATACATCAAGCTCCCATTAACAACCTCTGGGAATTCCGTAAAAGAAAAAGAGCTCATTTATTGATTTGTTTTCAGGGTGTTATCCCAGTCTTATTCATGTAGAGAAGGGTAAAGTCAGGGACATATATAAGCTAAGGGACTTTCTACAGGCATTCAGGAAAAATGCGGTTTAAAGGCACTCAAAAAACAGCAGTTTAAAGTACTCCAAAAAATAGAAGGAAATCAATGAAGTCCAACATTACTTTTTTCCCCTATAACATATTCTTTCCTTGCAACGTTTTTCCCTGTAACATGTTCTCTTTCCAGAGTAAGAATAAAATCCCCTTCTTTCATCTGGGTTCAGGAGAACTTTGAGAGAGTTGAATCCCTTCCCCAACTACCTTTAAGTTTTTTTGTTAGTGGTAAAGGGAGAGGGAGTGAGAGTGTGCCTGTGGATGTGTTAAAGAGGGGGAGAGGGAGCAGCGAGACTCCAGTGCAAAATGCCTGTACCAGTGGTAGGTCAAAGAGGCTATGCTGAATTGTTGCTCTGGATTAGGTTTAGGTTGGGGATCAGGTTCAAGGCTGAACTGAGGTTAAGCGTTTTGGGTTACTGTGCTGAAATTTTGAGACACCCTTGTAAAATTATAGCCCCCGATGATGGCGATCGAATGATATCCCAGGGAGTAGGTTAAAGTCTTGCGCTAAGTCCAGTAAGAAGACTGGGTTGTGCATAAGATTTGGAGTGTGAACGCACTTCAGAGGATTATTAATTTGGGGGTTTAGCTGACAGCTATCAGGTTTTAATTACGTGAAGTTTATAATTACAGTCAGCATTTACTTGCATGGGAGGAGTAGGAGAAGAGAAAGTCGCTATTTGTTGTACTATCTTGCTGCTTTCCATCCCAGACTGAGGGGTGAGGGGAGGCTGGTGTGTTTTTTGGATTATTATTTGTGGCTGAAAGATGGGTTATTATGTTTAGATTAAGAATGGAAGGGG
>VZSZ01008504.1:57695-72695 GCA_013398815.1 Ibidorhyncha struthersii
AAACAACCAACCCTACTCCCTTAAATTAAAAAAAAATAAAAGAAACGTATGCCTATAAACCACGAAGTCAAACCCCTACTGAGAAGTTTCCTTGCATTTTTTTGTGAAATACGCAGTTATCATTCATTCTCTCCACAATATTTTTTTGTATATTTTAATCTTACTTATGTTTCTCTTTCTGTCCCAGAATAATATTCTGACTATGTTTTTAACACTATAAAGTAGCAAAGCATTGTATGTAACCTGAAATACAGATCTACCAGGACTGGATTAATTTTGGACAAAATCTAGACTCTGGACATAAGGACCCCTAGCTTTTGTCCACACCTGGAGATATAACTTCCTTTCATAGGTTTTGTATTCTAACTGGACTGTCACTGTCTGGAAATACCTGCTTCAGTGTCTCCATCCTTTGCTAGTTCACTGGTAACAGTACCGAGCAAGTAAGTGCTCTTGGCCCATATTGTACTTTACTCTCCTGATGACCTCAGATTTAATTTGAATATTTTCCTGTCGTTGTAAGCAATGTCATGAAGTCAGCCAGCAAGTGAATCTATACTGTTGTGGCATAAACATTAATGCAGAGATTATTATTCTACTAGGAAGAATAACTCATAACTCAGGCCATTCATGGTCTTCCTGTTGTCCAGTGTCAAACATAGTTAAAGCAGCACTGAAGACCATTTGTCCTTGATGGCACCCAAAATATACATTGATAATAAACTAATTGCCAGTATCCACAGTTCACCATTACTGTGGTAGGCACAGGAAGGTACCAGATCTCTGTCCCTGTCTCTTTTTCATGTCCCGCCATTCTTGTGCCTCTGTTGGCTTCATGAAGAACAGTGGCACAAGCCTGTGTGATGGAAGAAACATTGCACCAGGCCATTAACTGTCTCTTGACACTAGGTCATTTTATGAGAGAAGGCACTGGGCCATACAAACTCAAATAACTGCTGAAAACATCCCTCCATGTGGACTACAGGACATGACCAGAAAATGTCAATTAGCCTCTTAAATAATCATAAGGACTTCAACATTTCCAATGGCTGCAACAAAGCAGTAACCAGCCACTCCTTGCTCCAGTCAAGGCGGTTGATGACTCCTCCTCCTCCTCCTTAAATATTACCTATTGAACTTAGGGGAGAGAAGTCTTTTCAAGGGTGTGCCTTTGAACATGCTGGTAGGTCTAATAGCCAGTCAGTCTGCGCTCAGACCAGGCTGCTCAGGGCTTCACCTAGTTGGGGCTTGAAACCTCCAAAGTCCCTGGGCTCCTGCTCCATCGCTGGCCTGGCTTCATGGGGAAAAGGCTTCTCCCTATCTCCAGCCTAAGCCTCTCATGCTTCAGCTTGTGCCACTGCCTCTCACCCTCCCACCCCATACAGCTGTGAAGAGCCCAACTGCATGTTCTTCATTCCCTCCCATCAGTGCCATGGATGCTTTTGGGTATCCTTGAAGTCATCCTTCCTCCCAGCTGAACCAGCCTTGCTCCCACAGCCTATCCTCCAGGGCAAGGGCTCCAGCCTAGAACTGTCTTGCTGGCTGCTTGCTGAGCTTGGCCGTATTTATTGACACTTTTCCTCTGATGGAGGCCCAAAGCCAAATGCAGTACCCAGATGAGGTTTGACATGCTGAACAGAAGGCACAGTCCCTGTTTTTCCCTGGCTCTTGAGGCCATGTCCTGCTCACGCCACCTCAAGTTCTTCTGGTCCTTGTTGCTGCCAAGTGGCACAGCTGGCCCCAGCTCAGTTCACTGCCTGCCAGAACCCAAGGCCATCCTCCAGGTGTACTCCCTGGCTGTGCCAGCCCCAGCCTGCATCGCTGAGGGGCTCTGCCTTCCAAGCATAGGGCTTGACTTCCGCTCGTGCTGGATTTCATGGGATCTTATCAGGCCCTTCACAGAATCACAGAATCACAGAATAGTCAGGGTTGGAAGGGACCTCTGGAGATCATCTAGTCCAACCCCCCCGCCAGAGCAGGGTCACCTACAACAGGTTGCACAGGACAGCGCCAGGCGGGTTTTGAATGTCTCCAGAGTGGGAGACTCCACAACCTCTCTGGGCAGCCTGTGCCAGTGCTCCACCACCCTCAAAGTAAAGAAGTTCCTCCTCATGTTAAGATGGAACTTCCTATGTTCAAGCTTGTGCCCCTTACCCCTCGTCCTATCAATGGGCACCACTGAAAAAAGACTGCTCCCATCCCCCTGGCATCCTCCCTTCAAGTATTTGAAAGCATTAACAAGATCCCCCCTCAATCTTCTTTTCTCCAGACTAAAGAGACCCAAATCCCTCAGCCTCTCCTCATATGAAAGATGTTCCAATCCCCTAATCATCTTTGTAGCCCTTTGCTGGACCCTCTCCAGCAGATCCCTGTCCTTCTTGAACTGGGGAGCCCAGAACTGGACGCAGTATTCCAGATGCGGCCTCACCAGGGCAGAGTAGAGGGGGAGGATGACCTCCCTCGACCTGCTGGCCACACTCCTTTTGATGCACCCCAGGATGCCATTGGCCCTCTTGGCCGCCAGGGCACATTGCTGGCTCATGGTCATCCTGTTGTCCACCAGGACTCCCAGGTCCCTTTCCACAGAGCTGCTCTCCAGGAGGTCGGCCCCCAACCTGTACTGATGCATGGGGTTATTCCTCCCCAGATGCAGTACCCTACATTTACCCTTGTTGAATTTCATTAAGTTCCTCTCTGCCCAACTCTCCAGCCTATCCAGGTCACGCTGTAAGGCAGCACAGCCTTCTGGCGTATCAGCCACTCCTCCCAGTTTAGTGTCATCAGCAAACTTGCTGATGGTACACTCTATCCCTTCGTCCAGATCATCGATGAATATATTGAACAGGACTGGACCCAGTACTGACCCTTGAGGGACACCACTTGTTACTGACCTCCAACTAGACTCTGCACCACTAACCACAACCCTCTGAGCTCTATCTGCTAGCCAGTTCTCAATCCACCCCACTGTCCATCCATCTATCCCACACTTCCTAAGCTTGCCAGTGAGGATGATGTGGGAGACAGTGTCGAAAGCCTTGCCAAAGTCAAGGTAGACAACATCCACTGCCCTCCCCTCATCCACTCATCTAGTGACCTCATCATAGAATGCTATCAGATTAGTCAGACACGACTTCCCCTTAGTGAATCCATGTTGACTACTTCTGATAACCTTCTTTTCATCCAGGTGCTTTGAGATGATACCCAGCACAAGCTGCTCCATCATCTTTCCAGGGATGGAGATGAGGCTGACCGGCCTGTAGTTTCCTGGGTCATCCTTCTTACCCTTTTTGAAGACTGGAGTGACATTGGCTATCCTCCAGTCCTCAGGCACCTCACCTGTCCTCCAGGACCTTTCAAAGATGATGGAGAGCGGCCCAGCAATGACTTCCTCCCAGCTGTCTTCTGCCCCGCCATGCTCAGTTTGGTATCCTCTGCAAACTTGATGTCCATGCCCTTCATCTCCTCCTTAGCATCACTGGTAGCACTGTTGAACAGGACTTGTCCCAGAACAGATCCTGTGGTATCCTACTTGTTACTCACTTCCAGATAGAGCACAACCCATTAACCTAAACCGTGAGACCCCAGCTATCCAACTGACTTTTACCCATCTAGTTGTCCTCCCATTCAGGCTGTAATATCCCAATTTGGACACAAGAATATTGTGGAAGACAGTGTTGTAAATTTTATTAAAGTAAGCAAGGTAAATGACATCCATTGCTCTTTTTTTTTGTCCACAAATCCAGCCAATTCATCCTAGAAGGAAACCAGGTTGATTAGGGATGATGCTCCCCTTGGCAAATCTCTGTTGATTTCCCAGTCACCTTCCCCTTTTTCAGATGCCTTCCATTTTTTTGTTTGCATGCTTGTACTGAATTTGCATCTGAAACACGGGCAGGGCTTGTATAAACATTTTGTTTGTAAATCTTCACAGCCATGGAAGAACACCCCAATCACTCAGTAATAGAGCCTGCAGAAGTTTAAACATTCTTGGTTGCAGGATCCATTTCTTTATATTGATCTTCACTACATGCAGTACAATTTAATCTCTGTTTTTATTAAAGATCTAGTACTGGCGTAACAGAGACACTGAAGTGTAATACAAGTTTTGTTGAATTTCCAGCATGCATGGGATTCAAGTCAAGCCTGCCTGAAGGAAAAACCAAAGAAACTCCCCAAAATAAATTGCTCAATAAACACATTTGTTCACAGTATTTGTTTCTGTCACATGAGATAAGAAAATGCTTTGCTTTAATTTCATGCTCTGCAACAGAACATTAATTCGTACTAAATTATGGTACAATGCCGGTGTTACCTTACGCCCACAGCAGAATCACCCTTTGAGTGCACAGGCTGAGCAACAGGACTTCTACAAACAGAGGAAAAAATAATATGAAGTGTTAGGGCAAACATTTGTAGTGTGAATTTGTCAGGAGCCCACAATGACTTGTACAACTTTTAGCTTTGCATGCGGTTTGATTTTTTGCACCCAAAAAAACCTCAGCACTTGTTGGCTGTGTATGCCATAGAGTACATGTTGTTTTCTGTATGTCAGCAGCATATAAATTTCTAATTAGATTGTATCTGATAACATGGCTTTCTGATTATTCTATTCATCAGCTTGTTTTAAATCTCTTTCAAACCCTGTTTGTATGACCACATTCATAACCCAAATCATCACGGCTACGGCAAGCAGGATAACATGGATTTACATTGATCTGAGATACTCAGCACAGCATAAGCTGGAGATTTAGATTCAGTTTGGTTCCTAAATGTTTGGGACCCAGTTGGAGTTACAGCTTACATGCAGAACACTGCAAAGCAGTATTTTACCTATATTTTAATAGCAAACATAATACTTTCATATTTCTTTAAATCCTTTTCATTAAGTAAAATGTTTCATGCCAAGCTTCCTCCAGGCTCACATTTCAGACATCCCATTTCAAGCTTCTGTACAGAAAGGCACTCGGTGGCTAACAAATGAAATACCTTAATGCACTTCATCTGTAGCTGCACCCCAGGAACTTGCCTTGCACTGCTGCACAATAACATTATGTATCTGAACGAGGCTTCAACCTACCGGTGCCAAGAATCGACGTGTTTCCAGTGTGGGGAACATCATCAAGTTACAAGCATTGAACGGGCTAACAAGCAACCTGCAGCAATGTTAAGCTGTGCTCGAACAAAGCAGGGCTGTGTCTGGGTGGAAATCATCACAAACCTGGGTAGAAAGAAAAGTTTAAACCAGTCTATCCCTGTGCCATCATCACGTCTCCCTCTCTCGCCCTCTCCCTCTCCTTCTCTCTCTCTCTCTCTCACACACACACACACACGCACACACAGAGCCACATCCCTCCCCTCCCCTCCCCTATGGTCTGAGCACAGCCACTAGTAATGGCAGAAGCATATGAGGAAGACAGTTGACTTCTTGACCCCCAAGTCATTTTGTAGATGTCACAAGGATGCCAAATGTGAAGCAGAAGGCTGTCAAAGATGAGCTGGGGCTAAAAGCAAGACTATGAGCTGTAACACAAAGCAGAAGGAGCCTCTGGGGAACAATCGGTCTTCCTAAGAAGCCTTGTGAACTGCTTTTTAGTATCAGGTGCATCATCTTGAGAAACCATCGTACATTCCAAGTAAAATTAGTTTAATGTTCCCACATAAAAAGGACCACAGCCAGGTGGAGGATCAGGATAGGAGCACACAGTGTGGAACTAAAAAGTTTTGCATGCTGCTGGAAAAAATTTATGTGGAAGTTTATTACAGATACATTTCATATGTAAATCACAGACACTTATTAAAGGGAGTATGAAAGCAGGTGATTTTATGAGTGCTAAATACCTCTACATGTTAGCCTTTTGGATAGGAATGCTCATTCCCACCAGGGAATTCTTACAGGTGTTGGGAAGCAGGTACTTAGACTCTCATGTTCCCAGTGTTCCCAGGGTTAGGGCAGGTTTCGGGGTTTTCTTCCCAGTGATGTTAGCTGGAGAAGGCTCAGGTCCCAGCTCAGTTAGCCTTTCTGTGAGTAAAACATCATGCACACTACAGTATTAAGGGTATTATAAATGAGAGGAAAGAGTCAGAGAGAAACCACCAAAATTAGGATAACTGATTACTAAATCATTAATCCTGGCCAAAGAAGCATGCCACATTTCACAGTAATCAAGTTGTTTTGTAACGTAGTTATAACTCTGCATCGACTTGAATGCCTAATACATAATTAGTTACACATTTTCTACCCCACCTTTTGTTATTCTGCTGCCACCTATACAACTCATTTTGGATGCTAATACATTACCAAATCATCTGACATTGTTCTGAGTAACCCTGAGAAAAAAAAAAAGTGGGGAGAAGCACATGATATATATCTATATTTTTCTTTATGTATATAACCTTATGTTAAAAAATGTACATAATAATAATTGATTGAATTTTGCCTAACAATTGCATTTAAATCTTCTAGACATAATAAGCCATGTCAAGATGGGGCTTTTCTGCTCATTTGCTCATGATGAGTGGTTACCACATGTTGCTTACCCATTGCACCATGTCCAAGCTCTCGAGTGCTGTAAGTGTCAAAGTTATGTTACAAGCCATGTGTTTTAGTTCTGTTACAGTGGAAATTCTATTAGAGCCTTGTTAAGTGTGGTATGTCAGGGGCTACAGTGCTAGAGAGCATTTAGGAGGCATGTCCAGTCAGTTGAATCAATGTGAAAAGTGCAACATGGATTAAACATAACTTTTTCCCTGCCAGTTTAAGTAAATGCTCAGGGTCTTCTGGTTAACCTGTTTGACTGAAGGATAATGCTTCCAGGTCAAGTCATTCTGCAGACAACCGTCTTCCTTGTTCCTGTCTAACACTAACATATAAGGCTATTATAAATGATTCCATTATTATTCCTGTGTGAAAGAGGGGGATTTATTTACTTGGCATTTATCAATGCAGCAGGATAAAGAATAGCCTTGCTAGGAACAGCAGGAGGTCCCAGAACATATTTACTCGATTCAGCTTTTTTGAAACCATAATCTATGACATCTCATGGTTCAGATCATTGGCAATGCCTGATGAAAGCTTAATCCAGAATTTGTAAGACTATAGTATATGTCACAGGCAGAGATGGAAGGTAGGCATGAGCACGCAGAATACAGATTTACTTCTTCTATGCTTCATCATTATAATATAAAACAAGTCCACCAAAAACATTCAGCAACACTTGCCTGCAAAAGCATGTCATCATTAAATATTATGTTAGGAAAGTTCTTTTAAATGAGAAATATATTTCTATAGCCTTGCCTGTGAGAGGATCCAACCAAGCCTACTGTGGAATATTTATTTCACTGTAACTATTCCGGTCTAATTGGGCTCTTCTGGAATATTTCCCCGATGTGGATACCCTGTCAGTTATTCTGGAATAATGACCCCTCTTTTTGAGCAGAGTAATTATTCTGGAATTAAATCGTTCTGGAGAAGACAAGGAGGGCAGAATGGCGAATGATGAACTGGGTAAGCTCCTCACTACAGATCAAGAAGCAAGTTGTTGAGCCTTGCTCTTGTCCTGTGTGAAAGGCTAATCACAACTGACGCACGCATAAAGGACAGCTGGGTGATTTGGCCTAAAAAAATCAAAGATTTGAGTGTGCTCACATCCCTCCCCTGTGTGATGTTTGCTTCAGAAACTGGCATGCCTTAATGACACTGGTCTGCTGGGCCATGTAAGTTCAGACAGACAGAAAAATCACTCTGTTTTGGATCTTGACGCCCACACAAGGAGTTATTTGGAGTAGATGTAGTCCAACAGTTACTCAGTAGTAGCTGTTCTGATCTATGAAGACAAAGCCAGTAGGCACACAAAATTTAGGCTTATCCGTTGTCAGAGCAACTTGCTAACAGTTTGACTCCATGCTGTGTCCTCGGAAGCACTGAGGAACAAAATTCTTGGCACTGTGATCAGGTTTAGATCCCCTGTGCAAGTTGCAGCTGACACAAGAAAAGGAAGCGTAAGCTTCATTAGCATAAGCAGACTTAGTAGGCAGATCATTTGCTGAAAATGGCAGTCCCCATAAACCTTTCAGAGATTAGCCAAAATCCAGGGTGAATGGTGACTCCCTTTAATTTCCTTTTCACCTCTTCTTTAATTACCCAGTCAGAGAAGGGCTTTTGCTTCTGAATAAAGGCATTATCAGCACAGTTCTGCATTCATCTGCACAATACTATGGGTGAACAGTAGGATGATGGGATGGGCTCAAAGAGTTGTAGTAAATGGGGTAACATCCGGCTGGTGGCCACTCACTAGTGGTGTTCTCCAGGGATCAATTTTAGGGCCAGTTCTCTTCAACATTTTTATCAATCACCTGGACACAGGAATTCAGTGCACATGATACTAAGACCTGCAGAGAGATCTTGATGATAGGTTAAACCACTGGGCAATTATCAACCATATGAAATTTAACAAGAAAAATGCCAGATTCTGCACCTGGGACAGTGTAATCCTGGTTGTACATATAGACTGGGGGACAAGAGGCTGCAGTGTACCCTGTAGAAAGGCATCTGGGGGTTTTGGTTGATGGTAAGCTCAATACGAGTCAATAAGGTGCCCTGGTAGCCAAAAGAGCCAGCTGTATCCTGGGGTGCATTAAGCACAGTATAGCTAAATGTTTGAAAGTATTTGTCCCAGAATTGGTGCAGCCTCACCTCAAGTACTGTGTGCAGTTTCAGGCTCCACAATATAAGGATATAAAAATATTGGAATATGTCCAAAGGAGAGCAACAAAGAGGGTGAAATGACTAAAGGGCATGGCTTAGGAGGAGTGACTGATGGTAGTTTGTCTGTTCAGCTTAGAAAAGAGGAGGCTGAGGGGTGACCCCATTGCTGCCTACAGCTTCCTCATCAAGGAGAGAAGAGAGGGAGGTATTGATTTCTTCTTTCCAGTTTCTGTTGATGTGACATGAAGGAACCGCTTAAAACTGTATCAGGAGAAGTTCAGATTGGATATTAGAAAAGAATTCTTCACTGAGAGCGTGATCAAGCACTGGAACAAGCTCCTCAGGGAAGTGGGGTGCTTCCAGGTGGAAGTTAAAGATCACAGGAGATGTATATATATATAAATATATTTGTGTAGATATATGTATAATTTGTCCTCTGAATACATTATGTTCTAGCTTGTCATGGTTACACATGACTATAGTTTCTGACCACATAATGGCTTTCACATTTGCCTGCATTGCAAGTGCACCAGCAGAGCTGCTTTCAAAAGGAACTTTTTAATACCTCCAGTACAAACATTTTTGAATAAAAGCAAAATCCAGGCTTTGCCTCTGGGCTACCTACATCTGTAAACATCTACATCTGTTCACAAATCTGAATAAATGTTGCCTACTTCAAGACTAACTTCTTAAGATAATTAATTGCCATTTTGCAGTTTAAGTTCCCTTTCTGAAGCACAGGTATTTTTAAATCCTAGTCACAGTGCTGTCAAAGGGGTACACACAGCAGTCGTCCTTATCTGTAGTGTTAATATATGTATATATTACACAGAAGACCTGAGCGAGATGTAGGTGGAGCTGCATTAGAGAGAGCACTGGTGGCCAGGGCTTTAAGCGGCACCATTTCATCCTCCCTTTCTTCAGGAAACCACTGAGCCCTCATGGGCTTTCCATGGCTCTGGCCAAACTACCACACAAGGGGTGAGGACAGCTGAGAGGCTGGAGCCTGAGCTTAAAGCCCCAGCTCCATGCAGCTGGATACTGCAACTGACTGCAACTGCCTGGATACACCTTAAATACCAGCATCACCCTGTGCACCAGTAATTAAAAGCCCTATAATCTTGTCATACAGGGTACAAAATTCAGCACGTGCCTGATGCTGGAAGGTACTGTCTGCCTTTGCATTTTGTACGCGCTGCAGGTGAACTTGGCACTGCTGGCTCACACACGCTAAGGGTCTTTGCTCAGTAGGGGTGGCTGTTTTTCTTCTTAGGGAACAAACAGCAAAAAGCAGGAATAAGGGGATAAATAAGGGTGGCAGTAATAGAGAGCAAGCCTTCTGAAGGGAGACTCGAGCCAGCTGCGTGTGTGACACGTTACGACTCTAGCGGGAGCATTGCTATAGCTGTTGTTGCGGGCAAGATGTACCAGGGGTTAATGTCCTCTGTGAGACCAACTGATCTAATTGGGAGACACAGGCAGCCAGGATTTCGGGTCTTCGGAGTCCAAAATTCAAGAGTGAGAGAGAATTTCGGAGGCTGGAAATTCCACTCTGTTCCCTCTCTCATTCTATTGACCGCTAAAAAGGAAACAAGGATTGACTGCTAAATGAAGGCCATGGGCTGTGAGCTAAAAAAAAACCCAGTGATTTTCCTGTGATGCAAAAGTAATGAGGTTACTGTAATTGTCAAGAAAATAATGCATAAAATGTTTTGTATACCTCAGGAAGACATTTACACTTAGTTCTACGAACTGTGCTATAATAGAGTATTCTACTACTGGACTTCACAGCAGACTATTGCAATAATAAGCACTCTTTTCTGTATTTAGTCTTTCACTTATTCACCAGTTTGTGAATTGTTTCGCTTCAGAAGGGTTACCAAAATATATTATTAATGAAGTTGGTAAAACTCTGACGGCTTTTAGATAGATTTGCATGCTTACCAAAATCAGCTGAGAGCTTTATGCTATTACTGTCTCCAAAAGAAACCTTTTGGTTTCTTATTGAGATAAAACACCTAGCAGCATCTCTACATCTCATTTCCAGTTTTAGAAACCAATTTTTGTTTACTCCTCTACCTGCATCCACAAGAGCAAGCAATCCCTTGGTTCATGAATACATAGGTGTGATTTTAAGCATGCAGTTACTGAATTTGGTTGAAACATGTGTATGAATACAAGGAGACACTGAGAACACAGACTTTCCAGATAGCCTATGTGCACTCAAATACAACTTTCCTCGCACACTATGGAACTGAAACATCACCAAAAATTTTAAGTGAAAACTGATAGTCTCCACTCCCTTGAAATCATTTTTAGCTTTTATGTTTCATTATTTTTATCCTTCTTTGTTCTTTTGCTATGTGACAATGTGGAAGTGTACAGGAGCCTGATGAGTCAATCTTCAATTATTTACAATCATATTATTGTCTTTTATACAACTTTGGTTTAAAAATTAAAAAAGCAGTAATTATTGGAAAAGTCAACAGCTTTCTATTAAATGTAATACTTTTTAACATTAGCTTTAAAGTTAAAAAATTTAAAAAATGAAAAATTCAGGATTGTAGCACTTCTGAAAGCAAAATTACTTAGAAATAGTATCAATTTAAGGATCCTAGCACTAACCATGCATTCATAAAATCCTAATCAATCTCTTTTCAGACTAACATGCAAGTGTCCTAGGGATAATACATTTAAGTTGTTCCTGGAGAGGGAAGGTTTTCTTTCTCAGAACCAGTTTAAAAAAAAAAAATCAAAAAAGGCTTGTTAACTTTACACATGTACCCCAGTCCCATTGGCTTGAACAGAATTTAAGCAGAAGCATAAATGTGAAAGTCCAAACTGCCATACTATTTTATAGGAATGCTCCTTGAATATGAATGCTCTCCGAAACAGAGAACTCACACTGCAAGAAATTCGTCTTGAAAATAGTCGTGTTCAGAAGCAGAGAGGACTGGTTGACTGTAACCACGAAGTGCCAGAATGCAATTTTGTTTTTCCCCAACCGTGGAATCCAAGACAAGGTATTCATAATGATTACTCTTCCTTGCTTCCCTGATCTCCATTCAGGAATGCCCTCACTCATGTAGTGCACTCTGTTAATGTGAAGGCATTTGCATAACAGAGCTTCACAAAGAGCAGGTGCTGTTTCTCCGCAGGCAGACTTTCCACTAATGGACAGGGCACCGTTATGTTCTTACAAAACTGAAGCAGTGCAGAGTTTTAAAAGGGGATACAATAATATTATGGGTGATTAGGATTTTCAACGCTGGACAAGGTTGGAAATAAGAAACTTTGACTTTGTCAAAGTTATTGATGTTTTCTTTATTTACAGGAATAAGGCTGAGCAATTTTCTTTGCCTGAAAGTACTGGGAGAGTCTTTGATTACAGTATTATGCGTCTCTTAGTATTAGTCCAAAAGCTTGTTTAATGTAACTATAAATTTCATTAAATCTCAGTGCCTCTGATTTGTAGTGTGTGTACATTGGCTTGTATTCTTTCAAGACCCATGTATCATATAGTCAATAGCACATCTGTCAACCAAAACAGTTAATGAATAAAAAAATAGCAGATAAAAACAAGGTTGTGATTAGAGTGAGACTGGGAGAAAAAAAATAGTTACCTGGCAGTAACTAAATAAACCAACCCACCTGGAATCCCAGGAAGAGCAGATCCAAGGCATATATGTTAAGCCCGAACAGCTGTTGAAATCTGGTGGTTCCCAGTTTTTGACTGCTTCTTTCAAGAAGTTTCAATTTTCTTTGCAGAAAAAATCACTCAAATTCAAACCAAACTCTTTACCGTACTGTGGCAGAAATTAGAGCAAAGAAATGTACAGCTGTTACACTTAGTGAAGTGCTTATACCAAAGATCCTGGCTACAAATAGCCTCAAACCTAGCAGAAGTTTAGTATCCTGTATATAACCATCCAGACGCAAATTGTATTCCTGGCCATCACTGTTATAGCAGACTAAAACAACACACATTTAAAGACTTTCTGTCTTAATTATGGTTCTGAATTTTACAGTTTTAGTCTATCAATCATTACTGAAATGTAGCTGCAAATGTTTGCGCCAATTCCCTGCTGCCTTCTTCCTCCCTCTTTTCTGTTTAATAAATCACCATAACATTCTACCTACCATACATAAAATTCCTTTACATGCAAGAAATGTCTTTGGTTTTCACTTCTTTAAATCATAAAAGATCCCAAAACATCAGCTACAATTTTACGTCAATTTATTTAAAGAAAAAACTATTATATTTTCAGTTTGAATGATTCTCTATCTAAACAAAGAATCCATTTTCAGAAATAACCATGGCAACAGGGAAAAATTCAACAACTATGGGTAAAAATTCTTGTACATGTGCTTTGTTATTGACATCTTAGATTTTATTATTTAGTCTATTTTTTTAAACCAGATAGTAAATAAATCTTCCAAACTGCTACTTATTTTAGGAACTAATAATTCTTCTGCTATGAAAATTAATGTTTCTTCTGAGGAAATGCAGCTGGTTTGAGCCGAGGCTCTGTTTAGTCTTTCCAAAGTCCTCCCCTATTCCTTATGGTTAGCTCTCAAGCAACCCTTCTGGAAACACTGGAGGTGACTTGAGTTAAGCTGGCTGACTTAGTGCTGACGCTATTTAGAAGCAGGTCCGCTGCCTGCTCACACAGATGAGCTGTGCGGGCAGTTTGCTGTTGAGGGTGAGCAATAGAGAACAATAAGAGGAAAGGCAGGAACTTCTTACACTGCTCCAGCTAGACCTGAAAGCACATCTCTTTATCCCCTTAATACATTAAATTGATATTTTTTGTGGTTCTTAAGCAGGTACAAAAGAATTTGCTGGATCGGGGCCTTAAAGACTCAACATGTGTTCCCTATCTGCTTTCATGTAGTCTCAAAATAACATAATTTTCCAGTTTCTGTGCTAACCCTTTTGTAGCTAAAACTGATAATCAACCCAGGTTCCCTTGGTGGGTTTTCTAGTCCCTTAAGCTTCAGTTTAGTAACATTTTGGCTGATCAAATGGGTACAAAACCCTTTATTTTCTGTTTAAATTCCCATTCCAATAAATAAGGCTTTTAGGCTTAAGACTACATAAGTCTCTTTTGGAAGTCTGAGCCAGAGAGTCAAGAATCTGAAAAAAAAGAACCAAACCCAGACACATTTTCTACTTTGTGGATGTTTTCAATGTTGTGATCTCAAAAGAACATGTTGGAGTTAGAACCAAGGAGATGGGAGCAGATGTTGCAATTTCCATAAAAGAGCTTTCTTGGAAAACAGAGTAACTTTTTTTTTTTAACCTTAAAGCCCCACAGTCTTTACTTAATGAATAGTTTTCATTTAAAAGTCTTAGCAGGGAGATGCCAGGGCACTGCAGCTCTACCCCTACCTAATTTCACATTCTATACAAATTATTTTAAGCTTCCCAAGATCCCTTCATATGATGCAGCCTAATCGATAAATCATGAACTACTTCTAGCTATTCTGTATGTTAAGTCATATTTCTGTATTTTAGTATCCAGGGCTGTCACCCTGTGTTTGCATATTTGTATTGTACCTTTCCTCTCTGGGGCAGATTTAAGAGTTGTTATCCTAGACTTATAGTAATTGCAAGAAAATCCAGTTCCATCTGTTTCTGCCAACATATGGAAATTAAATGAGAATATCAACAGAAAACAGCACTTGCTCAATATCAAGTGTACACCAGCTATTGTGTTTGTTATAGAAACTTGTGGTCAAGCAGGCTGAGAAGAGTCAGTAAGCTGCCTGTCTGGTAAGATATCCGGGTGCTGATCTCGTTCACGCCAGTCTGTCAGTTGTCAGTTGCTAGATTTCAGCTTAATACGGCTATTTCTGTCGCTTACAGATGATGTGTTGCTGAATGAGGTCCGGTTCACCCTCTGCTGTTTAATATGAAGAAAGATTTTCACTGCACCAAAAGACAGATAAGGTTTTGTTGGAAATATGAACATCAAATCTGGAGAAGGATAAAGGATAAAGAATATGCAGAACATAACTTCAGAGCTGGGAGGGGGATAAGATTACTGTTTTATCCACTGTAAATAACAAGTCTTAAATATTTTTCATTCCTAATTAAGTCATCACATGCCCTTGAGAAGTTACAATAGTTGCCTGTATTACTACTGACAAGTTTTGTAACATGTTAGAAAGATGTAAACTATATTTAAAACAAACACGTGAAGAAAGAAGTGAGTTCTGTCCCAAGTGCTCCAGAAGTTCAAACCTCCCTCAGTATGGATCAATTCTAAACAAAAATTCTCCACCAAAAATGT